>VMBQ01005248.1:0-63301 GCA_007657795.1 Dreissena rostriformis
TAATGTCACTGACTTAACATAGACTTGCCAAGCCTCTGATGCCTTGTTTTCCAATTCCAAAATATGTCCCATCATGTTGTAAGCCGTCTCGTAACGAGCCCTGAAAGGACACTCCAGCGTCGAGATGCGATAGCAATAGTCAGACAGTTTTGCTGAGGCAGCAGATTTACCTTCGTTGTCTTTGTGTGCAAGGTACTGAAGGTAGTATAGGAACGGTTTGGCGTCAACTACAGCACATTCTATCCATTTTTTATAAAATCGAATCCTGTCATCACGAGAAGTAAATTTCCTGTACATTTCATATATTAAATGACTAGGAGCACAATTAATTTCAAACTTTATGAATTCTACACTATTCTTCAATATAATCTTAGCTGCAATAACCTTGAACATTTCGTTTGGCGTAAGACTTTTTTGAGCTTTTTCAAACCAGTTCCCATTTAGTATCGTTGAGATTTGAACCATGTCATCTGTAATCATGCTCTCAATGTCATTCAGCAAAGTGACAGCTCTATCATAATCATGTATGCATACAAGCATTGATGCATATTTCAAATCATTAGAGATTTGTCCAGACCTTTAGGAACTTTTGAACATTTCGTCAATGTCGTCTGTGATGGGTTTATTATCAGCTATAAGGGCAGACGCTTCTATGGAAGCGACTCTGTTGGTTATGTTTTGATAGACGTATTCAAGTGCAAAATAGTAATCTTTCCGATGTGAAATTGAGTGTTCCAAATTTTGTGCGAGCTGTTTCATCTTTGTTCGGAACTCTTGCAACGTAAGTTTTCCCCCCCCTCATATGTAAATTTCCATTTAAATAAATCCTTAAACCACTTGACATTTGGTTCATCGTCATAGTACCACATTCCGCTCTTGACATTGGTTTAATTGTTGTAGTCGCTTGAAATGGTTTCAATCTTTCACCCAAATAGTGTGTGCTTAACGTGTACACGCATTGCAAACCAGAGTTAATAATTTTCGTCAGTTCTTGAATCAAAGGTTGAAATTCACTGACTTTAAGTTTCATCGCAAACAAATTAACACTGTCAATTGAATAATGTGGACAATATCGAATTTTCAGAAAACGCCGGAGCGTTTTCAAACAAAAGAGTACACAATTCACAAGGTTTTCGGTGTACCATATTTCCATTGGATATTTTTCGACTGTGAAAAGCAGGACCGTTTTCATATGAAAGGTACTCAGTTGATCGCCGACGATAGGTTTTAGGAACTGTTTACGTATCATTTTCATGAGTATATATGCCTTCATTTGCACAATGTCAAGGTCACGCATCAGTAAAAGTTCTATCTTGTTTGTAGACACTCTCCATTGACATGATGCGATGTTACTTGGATAATGTACATTCATAACAATCATGTTACGATCAGCGTCATAAGCAAATGTGTGTCCGATATATCCCGGTATAACAAAGAAAACCCCGCACGGTTTTGCCTTTGTTTTTGTGACCTGTTTCGGCCAATGACCGGGGTTTGGTCTAGAGAACAATAGCTGGCAGTCATTCGGTATCTTTGGACATTGTATAGCAAAAACAATGTCTTTACTGATGTTGTCTTTAATGTCATAATAAGTGAGCGCCGGTCCATGTTGTTCAAATTTAACGTTCGGGTAAAGCTGAGACGTTTTTGGATACCAAACCCTGAGCAAAACTCGGCCTTCTTCATCTAGCATGAACTTATCAGAATGACTTCTATATCCCTGTACTGAAAATCCAAATAAACCTTCACGTGCAGGGACGAATTTATTTGTTGAAATTGGTAGAACAAGCTGTAGACTGTAACATTGTGGACACGACATTGTGGTTTTTATGGCAAGAAATGAATCCTTGGATGGTAGGCAATCCGACAGGTCTGTATATGCAGCCATGTTGTCTATATAGGACACAACATCAATGTCCGAACGCATGCCGAATGTGGTAGATCCCTCTATTTGGCTACCAAATATGTGTTCTACGACGTGTTCGTGGGCCTTCAGACTTGTAGAAAGAACTTCGCGCAGATCACAGACATATCTTCTGAAGTTGATCAGGTCTTCAGTCACTCCAATATCCCCCAACACTGTGCACAGTTTGATCGACAACGACTCAATCGTGTCACCATCCATATTGTTTGTAAACGTAACACGCGATATATACTATTTACACTATTAAATTACATTATGGTATTTAAGTTGCACTTTTTAAAATAAAATTCACGATTTAATTTGCCTACTTTCGATTTACCAATCGATTGCATTTCAAACACAAAATCGCCTTGGTGTGTGAATTGAGGCATTCAACATGTGGCGTAATGCCAAATTGGGGAATGAAATGACAAAGCGCATACGAAATAAATAGGAACACTATCGATTACACACACCTATTGACAAGGACAATAAAATATATTGAACGGAAAAAACCCAACAATATCGATTACAACTTAGTGATCACTATATCATATTTAATCGACACTCAAAGATGGTTAAATCTTATGGCGACTATTGTCATACAAACAATAGGGCTAGCCTGTGTTTTGGGGTGTCGCCAATTCCAATTCCAATGACATGAATTGCACAATCTTTGTAAAGGACCACAATCTGATGTCTCAAACGAAGTATTAAATCTGTTTTCTTTCTGGTGTCAGTGAGGTTTCTTTTAATTTAGTATGCAATATAATTCAACATAAATATTTCAATACCACACCCCACGCAGGGCTAATGTTGTTCCCAGGCACATGCTTGGAAGACACATAGTAGAGGATCACTGTGTGATGTTACATGTCAAATAAAAAAATGGCATTGTGGTTTCAAATATGTTTTTTTACTATAACAACAAGTCATGTGATCCCTAGGTAGTTTGCATGTTGGCCCCCAGGGGCATGATTTGAACAAACTCTTTAGAGGACCACACTACAATGTTAAACACCAAATATTAAAACTCGTACGTTTGAGATTTCAGAGGAGATTTTTCAAATAATTGACTATACGCATCTTTATAAATCATGTCATCCCTGGGGCGTGGCCAGTTTTGACCCTAGTGGAATGATTTGGAAAAAAGCGTTTACAGGACCACTATCTTAAGTTTCATACCAAATAGCAAGGCTCTGGAACTTATGATTTTATAGAAGACGGTTTAAGTTATTTACAATATCAGTTTATATAAATTATGTGAATCCTGGATCGTGGCCAGTTTGGACATAGGGGACACCTTTTGAACAAACATTGTTGACAACCACTCTACGACGTAATATCAAATATTTAACCTCTTACCATAGAGTTTTCAGAGGAGAACATTTTGAAGTTATTTACTTGACAAGTCAATATAAATGGTGTGACCACTGGGGCAAGGGTTGATTTTACTCCAGGCGCATGATTTGAACGAACTTTGAACAGGCCTCTATATGATGTAAAATGCCAAATATCACACGATGCACATTTTGCAAATGAGTATGCGTCGAATTTTATTTTCGCTAGAGGCAAGATTGATGTCATTGCATTCTCGACTTTAAAAAATGAATTGAAAAAAGACTTCACATGTCAAATAAGTATATAACAATATCGGCATTTAATACTAATTTAATATTTTATAATTTAATAATTAATTTAATAATTTAATTTCTCACACTACCCTTAAACACACTCCCATCCAAATGAGAATTCTTTCATATAATACATTTCAGCCGAAAATGTCAACTTTGTGATTCGAGTTGTACTAATGTTCACGATATTTTAAAGAAATAGAGTAATGGTATTAGTTTAATATTTTATTTAAGTGAGACATAGCACATTCATGCTAGTGCGAAAGTAAACAATGGCTGTTTGTAAAACATGCATGCCCCCTATATGGGCTATAAGTTGTAGTAGCAGCCATTGTGTGAATACGTTTTTTTGTCACTGTGAACAACGGTGGTGGTGGTGGTGGTGGTGGTGGTGGTGGTGGTCCATTTTACTGTGTTGAGTCACCGTGACCTTGACCCTTGACCTAGTGACCTGCAAATCAATAGGGGTTTCCTGCCGGTCATGACCAATGTCCCTATGAAGTTTCGTGATCCCAGGCCTAAGCGTTCTTGAGTTATCATCCGGAAACCATTTTACTGCTTCAGGTCACTGTGACCTTGACCTTTGACCTAGTGACCTNGCTCAGGGCATCATTATGAAGAATTTCAATTAAATATATAATATTCTTTTATTATTTTAACTCAAGAAATTGCTTCCTGCTAATCATGGTTGCAGTCACGTATTGAAATATAATGATATAAAAATGAAACAAGAGATGTGTTTGTCAGAAACACAATGCCCCCTTTTGAGTGATTTTGACCCATATCTTTGACCTTGAAGGATGACCTTGACCTTTCACCACTCAAAATGTGCAGCTCCATGAGATACACATGCATGCCAAATATCAAGTTGGTATCTTCAATATTGCAAAAGTTATGTCCAATGTTAAAGTTGGCGCAAACCAACAAACCAACAGACCAACAGACAGGGCAAAAACAATATGTCCCCCAGTATATACTGGTGGACATAAAAATATCTTTAAAAAGATATACGGCGTTGATTGTGGGTGGAGATGGTGAAAGGTAAAGAGTTTAATGAATGAGATCAGAGATAGCGAATGTCTTTTTCCATGCTGCTCTTAGCTGCCTCACACGCAGAACGGGATGTTACGCGGAATTTTGCGGCTTATTTTACATTATTACATATTGCTGATCATATATCTATAGATACAAAACAGAAAAACAAAAGAAGAATTGAAGTGAAATTCAAACAAATAAGTCAACCGGTCACACGCGAAGTATCCGTACATATTTTAAATATGTATACGCGCGTTGTTCGAACAAACCTGTTTTAGTGGTGTGTCGGGCATTGCTATTTGATTCGATTATTAACAGTATCGGGAATCATTGCGCTCATGCTTAATACATTGGTCAAAATGGTGGAATAATGCTTGTTAAATTAATCAAAAATAATATTTATCATGGTATTGTTGAAAACTCATTAAGGATCTATGATTGACATACCATAATTATATCGCCGAATAACTTCATTTAACATATTCTGGTATAAATACAATTCCAGTTCACCTAGTTAACGCGATAGCGTCTATATTACATAGGCGGATCCAAGAGGGGGGGGGGCGGGCGGACGCGGCGTACGCCCCCCCCCCAAAAAAAAATCTTTGGCCAAAACGAATATCAGGATAGGGTAAAACGATACATTTATGAACTTAAACATACTAGTACACAGACAGCAATATGTTAGTTATTACTCAATATGAGAACATAGCCTTTTAGTACAAACGCTCTGGCGCTGACAATCCTCTGAATATAAAGGGGCACACAAAACTGTATTGATGTCAAGAGTTGAGTGTAAAACTGTTCTTTCCACCAAGCCTTTTCATTAGAGATAAAATTGTTTCATTCTGAACACACAGTAAAACAGCGTATCCAATTACTACTAGCGAATCGATCGTATCACTGCTCATGGTGTAAACTTAAGATTTATATATATATAGATTATACATGACTATTTTAAGATTATGCTATTTATAGAGCGGAACAAACTTAACAAAATCACAGAAAAAGGATAGGCCCAGGCCTAAATAGAATAATTTGAGGCAAGCTCGGCTATGTTTTATAGCATGTTTCACAGCCTCGCATGATAAACTTGATGTTTGACCTAAACCCACATTCTATTATCTATATATCACACATTATGTTAGATTGATAAATACAAGACTCAGGATCTTTTCGCATAACAATATTGGATTAAATAAGCGGATTTATAAATGAGTCCTTTGTCATTCAACACTTTAAAGGGACTTGTTCTCAAATTTTCGTAATTTTAAAAAATTCATTAAATATTTTTACTAACAAATCTATACTGTTTAAAATAGTTGTAATTAATAAAAATAGCAAGAGAAAAGTTTAATGAAAAATGTTGGAACCTGTTGTTAATTGCGCTATAAATGGTCGCAATTATTTTGTCAGATACGTGGTCAGAAAGATTTCACAACTAAAGATAGTTTTTTATTTCTTTAGCAGTTCTAAGCTTGGTTTGCGAAGTTAGTCATTTGTTGTGTATGAGGGTTTAAAGGGACTGTAAACCACGAATGACGAAAAAACAAAAGTTCTAAAATACCGCATTTTTTACAATTATTAGTTTATATTGATTAAAATATCACGACTGGTATATAACATTACTTAACTCGTTCAAACGACAAAGCATTTACCCGAGGTTATCCAAATGAGACTGATCACTGTCACCTGTCACGATCATGTCATCGAGTATGCATTGCACTCCAGGTATTCCTTGTAGTATCTGTCAACTGTGCGTTGCCAGATTGCGGGAAATGACGATATTCGGTACACAAATATGTTGTACCGATACAGCCCTTGATAAGTGTTCATGGTCAACAAGTCCTTGCTGTCGTCGTCGACCTCAAGTAAGAGATACGCCTGGCGAAGATCCAGTTGCGAGTATTTCTGTCCGTGTGACGGATTCGCGAAGATCTCCTCGATACCCCTTGGTAAGGGGTATTTGTCAACTTTAAGTGCTTGGTTGACTGTCACTTTAACGTCCCCACAAATTCAAACATTCTCTCCGTTGTTTTTCAATTCTGGAACGATTGGCGTTGCCCATCTGCTGGTATTTACCTTTGAAATAATACCTTGCCTTTCATGGCTGTCGAGCTCTATTTTCGGTTTTATATAGTACGGAACTGTCCTTGCTTTCAAGAATCTGGGCGACGCGTCTTCTTTCAATGTTAACCTGGCTTTTATGTCCTTCACTTTTCAGATACCTTCATCGAAAACATTTGCACTGTTTTTCATAATTGTATTAAGTCTGTCTCTAACAATATCTTTCTCGATCATGTTTACGGGAACAATTCGTTGCCAGGCTAAGTTGATAGCCGTTAGCCAGTCTCTCCCGAACAACATAGGGCCAGTGCCTTGAACTTCACAAAGCCGTAATTGTGTTGATTGTACATTGTACTTGACTGTTACAACCTCGGCACCTACTTGTTTAATGATTTTCCTTGAGTATGTCTTAAGTACTGACTTTGCGGGATCTAGTTGTACATTTCTGAACCGTTTTCGGAAATCAATTTCCGACATTAATGTCACTGCCGATCCTGTGTCAACTTCCATTCTGAATATATGTCCGTCAATTTCAGGTGACACTGTTATTTTGGTGTCTCTACGGTTCACAGAATTAATAATCAAAACATTGTCATTATCTGTGGTGTTCATTGCATTGACTTGTTTAATTTTAAGGCATATTTTTTGAATGTGTCCTTTTGTCTTGCAGAAGTGACATACAGCATTTTTGAACCGACATTTTTGCGACACGTGGTTGTTCTTTCCACAATGAATACAGTTCGGTTTGGAAGTAACTTGCACCGTTTCCCTTTTAGGCGGTGGTCTTGTCTTTGTGTGTTTACGGTTAGCAATCCGGTTTACACTTCCGGTAGCTGCTGACGACTGAAGTTCTGCGGCATCCTTGGTCGTTGTTTTCATAGCAGTCGCAATTTCTATTGCTTTAGCGAATGTTAGGTCAACGGTCAACTGTTAAAAGCATCTTCCTCTGTGTTGTTTCCTCACGAAGACCGCATACAAATATGCCCCTTAATGTGTCGTTAAGGATGTCGCCAAAGTTACACAATTCCACCAAACTTCCTTAAATTTCGCTACATTGTCCTTAATACATTCCCATGTCGCCTGATTTCGTTTATGAAATTGAAAACGTTCGGCAATGATCAGTGGTTTTGGACTAAGGTGAGTGCTAAGCAAATCACACAGTTCCTGGTTCGTCTTCTCCGAGGGCTTTGAAGGTAACGTTAAACTCCTGAGAAGACAATATGTCCTTTCCCCTAGGAAGGTAATTAATCAAGCTACTCTCTTTTCATCTGCAATATCGTTCACAATGAAATATTGCTCCAGGCGTTAGGAAGGCAACAATACAACATTGTAGGCGGGGCTTATCATGACTGACGTGATTATTATACATAACATCATTCAGACGACCACTAGGCAAATTTTGAAAACAAGTATTGCAATAAATATACAGTTAATGCTCTATATTAAAATTCATTTCTATATTATTTACAAGCTTGATAACAAATGTTCAATGTTTTTATTTTTTATTTATAAACAACAAATATTATACTTAGCTACAATAAATGTTATTTTCATCGACACATAATATAACTTATTTATTTTTCTATATTTAATAAACATTGACTTAACTGTTATTGCAGATACATCAAATTCGTGTATCATTGTAACGTGTACATACATTGTAAATGTTAATAAGTGTATGTGTATAAGTGTTTAACAACGTGTTCCGTTTGAATAAATGTTCGATGTTTTTTGCAGCTTCTTCATGTACTTTCAAGCAGTTTATGATAGTTGTGTATAAAAACGATATGTTTCACGAGTTTATACAACATCTTAAATTCTCTACATGTTCATGGCTATGTCATATTAATTTGTGCAAACGTGTATACACTTGCAAGTAAAAATCTGGAACTTTACATGTGTATGGTAAAAGTACAATGTTTTTTATATGTATTTTCCGATAAAGGATTCATCAAAGAAAATGTATATGCTCAAGGATGGTTATTTCCTTCTACATTCCTATTTGTTTTTAAATTATTTTTAAACTGACTTTTTTCTAAAGGGAAGATAACACCACTTGTGTGCTTATATTTTCTTTATTCCATGTGGTAAACTTCATGTACTACCAAAACTGCATATATAATGCATTTATGTATAAATATACATGTATACCAAATACGTCATGCTTTATCAATATTTTTAAGAGTAGCATTTGAAATTAAATGGTTATTAAAAGTGATGAAAGATAAGATGGAGGGTTGGAATGTCTGAGAATCCTTAATTGTTTGTTAATTTTTTCTTTAACTTTTGTTTTGTATGCAGAATGACATGGCCGTTGGAAATATACGCTGAAAGAACAGAACATCAAAATGTTGTAAGTAAGTAAGTAAGTAAGTTTATATTTTATTAAAGTGACATGTGCAAACATATACATTTGTATAGAAATAACAACAGACAATAACAAAAAGGCATGCACCCGGTCCAAACGGGCCTATAAGTCACATAATACATGATAAAAGATTAAGCATGAACACATGTTGTATTACATTTCTAAAACCTAAAGGTCATGCATGGTCTTTGTTTTCAACAGTACCTACATAACAACATGTAAAACTAGATCTTTGTCAAAACATGAATACCCCAACAACACTGTGTTAGGTAATTTCAAGGATAGATATCTCAGGATAGTGTCCTGCACATCTACATTTCAGGGTGATAACATATTAAGTTTCCATTTAAACTCTTGAAATATTATGGCAGAAGTGATAAAATATTATAGGTTTTAATTTTAGCTCTTGACGATTATGGTAGAAGCGTGCTCCACAAACTTCTATTATGTTATGTTAATCACTTTTGTCAATTATTTTAAAGGCAAATAACTCTCGACACTGGGGATGAACAAAGTGTCGTCCTCATTTTCATCTTCACGTCTGCTTTAACAGAACAATATATTTCTGTTTAAACCAAATCTTATAAAGTTGACATAGAGTATTAAAATTATTGACCTATTCTTAGAGGTAAAGACAACTTCATTTTGGAATTTTCGCCTTATCTAACAGGATTCCAGTCATGACAGTTACCGTACTCCCTGTGTTTCTGGGAAGCTTGTATACATGGACTTTCTAACGTTCATCCACACCGTTTAATCTTCGAACATAAAATTAAAAGATGCAATTGCGTGGAAATAAAATGAAACTACCACAATGAAGTTAATTTTGTATTTGTATCCCTCTTGAATAGACATTGTTTTGAAGGGGTGAATCGGAAAAGCCCATTGTATGTCACTGTCTATTTTCCTGTTTGTTAAAATAATAATTTATTGTTTCCGTTCATTCGACGATTTATCAGCCACATATTGACTGAGTAACCTGCACATATGCCAGTAAGCTGCGTTGTTAAGAGGTGCTAATCTCGCTGACGTAACATAAACATGCCAAGCCTCTGATGCCATGTTTTCCAATTCCAGAATATGTCCCCATCAAGTTGTATGCTGTCTCTAAACGACCCATGAGACAAACATTTTGCGTCGAGATGCAATAGATCAACAGTTTGAATAAGGCAGCATTTTTACTTTCGTTGTTTTCGTGTGCAAGGTACTGGAGGGGGTATAGGAACGGTTTGGCGTCAACGATAGCAATTTCAATCCATTTTTTACCATTTCGCCTCCTGTCATCATCTGAAATAAATTTCGCGTACATTTCATATATTAAATGACTAGGAGCACAATTTATTTCAAACCGTGTAAATTCTACATCTATTATAATCTTTGCTGCAAAAACCTTGAACATTTCATTTGGCGTAAGACTTTATTGTGCTATTTCAAATACTGGTTCGACAAAATTCTTTTGTGGTATCATTGAGATTTGAACCATATCTTGTGTTATCATGATCTCAATATCCTTCAACAAAGTGACAGCTCGAGCATAATCATGTAAGCAAACAAGCATTGATGCATATTTCAAATAATTTGAGATTTGTCCAGACTTTAAGGAACATTTGTACATTTTGTGAATGTCGTCTGTGATGGGTTTCTCATCTTCAATAAGGACAGAAGCGTCTGTGGTAGCGACTCTGTTGGCTAGGTTTTGATAGACGAATTCAAGTTCAAAAGAGTAATCTTTCCGGTGTGAAATTGAGTTTTCCAAATTGTGTGCGGACTGTTTCATCTGTTTTCGGAACTTTTGCAACGAAGATTTTTTTCCACTCAGTTCTAAATGTCCATTAAAATAACCCCTTAAAGCACCTGACAATTGTAACATTGTCCGTGAACAACAAGTTGCTCTTGACACGGGTGCAATAGTTGGTGTCGTTTGAAATGATTTCAATCTGTCACCCAAACAGTCTGTGCTTAACGTGTACACACATTGCAATCCAGAGTCAATAATTTTCGTCAGTTCTTGAATCAAAGATTGAAATTCTCAGACTTTAAGTTTCCTAGCAAACAAATTAACATTGCCGATGGAATAATGTGGACAGTATCGTCTGTTAACAAAACAGTACACACTGCATAAGGTTTCCGGTGTACCATATTTCCATTGGATATTTTTCGACTGTGAAAAGCAGAGCCGTTTTCATATGAAAGGTACTCAGTTGATCGCCGACGATAGGTTTTAGGAACTCTTTACGTATCATTTTCGTGAGAATGTATGCCTTCATTTGTACAATGTTAAGGTCACACATCAGTAAAAGTTCTATCTTGTTTGTAGACACTCTCCATTGACGCGATGCGATGTTACTTGGATAATACACGTTCATACGAACCATGTTACGATCAGCGTCATAAGAAAATGTGTGTCCGATATTTCCCTGGATAACGAAGAAAACTCCGCTCTGTTTTGCCTTTGTTTTTGTGACCGGTTTCGGCCAATGACCGGGATTTGGTCTAGAGAACAAAACCTGGCACTCATCTGGCATCTTTTTACATTGTCGAGCATAAACACAGTCTTGAACGTCATTTAAAGTGTACGTTCCATGTTTTTCGAATTTACCGTTCGGCAAATATTTAGGCCATTTTTGAAGCCAAGCCCACAAGATAGAAGGGGTTAAAAGCAAAACTCGGCCTTCTTCATCTAGCATGAACTCATCACGTAAACTATTAAATTCCTTTGCTGAAAATTCATATTCTCAGTCACAGGCAGGGACAAATGTATTATCTGATAGTTTCAGAACATACTGTAGACTGTAACATTGTGGAAACGACGTTGTGGTTTTTATGGCAAGAAATGAATCCCCGGATGGAAGGCAATTCGACAGGTCCGTATTTGCAGCCTCATCGTCCATATAGTACAGGTAATCAATGTCCGAATGCATGCCGAGTGTGGTAGATCCCTCTATTAGGCTACCAAATGTGTTTCCTACAACGTGGGTATGAGTAATAAGACGTTGACAAAGAACATCGCGCAGAGTGTAGACATATCTCCGTAAATGGATCATTCGTTCAGTCACTCCAATATCCTCCAACACTGTGTTTATCGACAACGACTCAATCGTGTCATCCATATTGTTTGAAAACGTAACCATCAATATATTATATATACACAATTATATTACATTACGGTATTTTAGTTGCAACGTGTTTAATAAAATTCACGTTTTACTTTGCCTTCTTTTGATTTCCCAATCGATTGCGTTTCAAAAACCCAAGCGCCTTGATGCATGAATCGAGGCATTCAACGTTTGGCGTATTTCCAATTTCACAACACAGTGATCACTATATCATATTTCATCGACACTTAAAGATGGTTAAATCATATTGAGACTTTTATACAAACTATAGAGCTAACATTACAATATTTTGCTCACCTGTGTATTTGGGTGTCGCCATTTCCAATTCCAATGGCATTCATTGTACAATCTTTGTAACGAACCACAATCTGATGTCACATGCCAAGTATTAAATTGGTGTGCTTTCTGGTGTCAGTGAAGTTTTGTTTTTCAATTTAATATATTGTTTGATTCAACATAAACATTTCAACACCAAACCATCAGGCAGAGCTAATTTTGAACCCAGGCACATGATTTGAAGAAACTAAGTAGAGGATCACTGTGCGATGTTACATGCTAAATACAAATATGGCCTTGTGGTTTCAAAGATGTTATTTTACTATAGAAGACAAGTCATGTGCTCTCTGAGGAGCGTTTAATTTTGTCCACAGGGGCATACTTTGAACAAATATTTAGATGACTACTAAAACGAAAAATATTAAAACACTTACGTTTGAGATTTCAGAGGAGATATTTCAAATAAATGACTATACACATCTTTATACTAACATAAATCATGTCTCTGGGAAAGGGCAAAGCTCTGAGACTTATGGTTTTAGAGAAGAAGATTTAAGTTATTTACTGCAATGTTGGTACATTTACAACATAACTCTATAAATCATGTGAATCCTGGGGCGTGGCCAGTTTTGATATAGGGGACACCTTTGGAACAAACATTGCAGAGTACCACTCTACGACGTTGTACCAAATATCAAAAAATTAGCCTTAGAGTTTTAAGAGGGAATTTTTGTTCGAGTAATTTACTTTACAAGTTTACTTAAATCGTGTGGCCACTGGTGCGATGAAGTTTGTACATGCCAAATATCGAAGGAGTGATAAACATTTTTCATGAGGCAAGATTGATTTAATTGTTCAAGTATATGTATTCTCGATTTTAACACATGAATTAACAAAAAAATACTTCAGAGGTCAAATAAGTATAAAACAATATCGGCATTTATTAATGCGCATTTAAAAACTAGTTCATTACGCATGTGGTCAAATTTGCTGCAATAATTACTCACACGACCCTTAAATACACACCCATCAAAATGGGATTTTTTTCATACATTAATTTCAGCCGAAAATGGCAACTTTGTTATTCGAGTTGAACTAATGTTCACGACATTTTAAAGAGATATAGTAGGAGTAGTAGTTTAATATTTTATAAAAGTGATTCCTAGTACATACATGCTAGTGAGATAGAAAACATGGTAATATTAATCTATTATTGTACTACCCAGACATGTAAACTGTACGTCTCCTTAAATGCAGATAATTTTTTAACAACGCATTATTTACACGAACTTCATCTTTATTGATTAACAATACAAGGTGAAATAGGAGAAATGGTTAAATGGTTTACACACAATCTATAAATTGCTGCCATGCACGTCTGTGGCAAACCATCTCGTTTAAAGAAAATCATACCAAAACATTGAATAAACTATGGTTATACGCAAATTCTAAACAAATGCATTGATTTTTAATCGATATAAATTACCAATAAAAGAGACGAAAATATGAACGCTTTTGTTTTGCGGACGAATTACAAAATGTAACAAAGGAGAGCGTAACACAATTAAATAAATAAGATTTATCAAACCCGATATTTGTTGGTGTATTCTGCAGGATGCATCTTAAATTAAAGACGTAAAATCGAACCACTATACCGTAGATGATATTAATTTAAAACATTTAACACTCGTTCGATGTGAAAAAAAGCCAAAGTGGAAAGTACTACGATCAAAGTGCGAGTAAACGTAATAAAGATAAAAAATGGATCAATAATGTTTTTTAAACAAAAGGTCCCAGAGGGCCTGTGTCGTTCAAACAAATACCATACAATATTCAGATGCAACCTCAATTGCAGGCTCCTTATCTTTGTTGTTTAGGATAATAATAATTTTTATAACATGTATATAAGGAAAACGCCATGGTCCCCAGTGTGTTACTAGACACAAACTGAAAATCAAATCTTGGTTCGAACCCTCAACAGGGATAGAACCACTGACAACTGGAGTACTGGAGTAAAAGTTTACTGCTTTGACCACTCGGCCATTTGTGCTCATACAATGTGGAAGGTATTTTATACTTTATATAAGCAATTTTCGTAGTTTCACAAAATATAACAACGACAACAGAACTTTCCATATTATTCAATCGTTTCGCGTTGCAACGCTTTATAATTTTATAAACCACTATAGTGGTGGGGGACATAAAAATCTGAAACAATTTTGACAATTTACCAAAACTTGAAAAGGCCCCTTTAATAAAAAACAAAAAGGTGTGGCTAATTTTCATCCCAGGGACATTATATGATCAATCAAAAAAGGTTGGGCTAATTTTGAACCTTGGGTACTGATAAAATGAATAACTTATAAGAGGTCCACTAGACATTGTTGTTTGCCAAATATTTATGCTCTATTAATATTTAAGATAAGTAGATTTTATTCAATGCATATAGGAAAGCTTTCACATGTCATGGTAAACAGACTTAGGCATGAAATCAAAACAACATTCCTGCCAAGTTCATCATGATTGGATCAGCAGAGATGTTGTTATTAGAGTATCAATAGAGCTAGCTAGACTCTTGACATTGTCCTGAATGAATCAGAATTTGGTCAGTATCAACAAGGCTGGCTAAACGCTTGAAAATGTCGAGATTGGATCCAATTTTCTTAAGTATCAATAGTGCAGGCTAGACTCTTGAAATTGTCCAGAATGGATCCAATTTTTGTAAGTATCAATAGATCTGGCTAGACTCTTGATATTGTCCAGAATGGATCCAATTTTGAAAAGTATCAATAGAGCTATCTAGACTCTTGAAATTGTCCAGAATGGATCCAATTTTGGTAACCATTAAATTGGCATTAATAGAGCTGGCTAGACTCTTGAAATTGTCCAGAATGGATCCAATTTTTGTAAGTATCAATAGAGCTGGCTAGACTCTTGAAATTGTCTAGAATGGATCCAATTTTGGTAAGTATCAATAGAGCTGGCTAGACTCTTGAAATTGTCTAGAATGGATCCAATTTTGGTAAGTATCAATAGAGCTGGCTAGACTCTTGAAATTGTCTAGAATGGATCCAATTTTGGTAAGTATCAATAGAGCTGGCTAGACTCTTGAAATTGTCTAGAATGGATCCAATTTTGGTAAGTATCAATAGAGCTGGCTAGACTCTTGAAATTGTCTAGAATGGATCCAATTTTGGTAAGTATCAATAGAGCTGGCTAGACTCTTGAAATTGTCTAGAATGGATCCAATTTTGGTAAGTATCAATAGAGCTGGCTAGACTCTTGAAATTGTCTAGAATGGATCCAATTTTGGTAAGTATCAATAGAGCTGGCTAGACTCTTGAAATTGTCTAGAATGGATCCAATTTTGGTAAGTATCAATAGAGCTGGCTAGACTCTTGAAATTGTCTAGAATGGATCCAATTTTGGTAAGTATCAATAGAGCTGGCTAGACTCTTGAAATTGTCTAGAATGGATCCAATTTTGGTAAGTATCAATAGAGCTGGCTAGACTCTTGAAATTGTCTAGAATGGATCCAATTTTGGTAAGTATCAATAGAGCTGGCTAGACTCTTGAAATTGTCTAGAATGGATCCAATTTTGGTAAGTATCAATAGAGCTGGCTAGACTCTTGAAATTGTCTAGAATGGATCCAATTTTGGTAAGTATCAATAGAGCTGGCTAGACTCTTGAAATTGTCTAGAATGGATCCAATTTTGGTAAGTATCAATAGAGCTGGCTAGACTCTTGAAATTGTCTAGAATGGATCCAATTTTGGTAAGTATCAATAGAGCTGGCTAGACTCTTGAAATTGTCTAGAATGGATCCAATTTTGGTAAGTATCAATAGAGCTGGCTAGACTCTTGAAATTGTCTAGAATGGATCCAATTTTGGTAAGTATCAATAGAGCTGGCTAGACTCTTGAAATTGTCTAGAATGGATCCAATTTTGGTAAGTATCAATAGAGCTGGCTAGACTCTTGAAATTGTCTAGAATGGATCCAATTTTGGTAAGTATCAATAGAGCTGGCTAGACTCTTGAAATTGTCTAGAATGGATCCAATTTTGGTAAGTATCAATAGAGCTGGCTAGACTCTTGAAATTGTCTAGAATGGATCCAATTTTGGTAAGTATCAATAGAGCTGGCTAGACTCTTGAAATTGTCTAGAATGGATCCAATTTTGGTAAGTATCAATAGAGCTGGCTAGACTCTTGAAATTGTCTAGAATGGATCCAATTTTGGTAAGTATCAATAGAGCTGGCTAGACTCTTGAAATTGTCTAGAATGGATCCAATTTTGGTAAGTATCAATAGAGCTGGCTAGACTCTTGAAATTGTCTAGAATGGATCCAATTTTGGTAAGTATCAATAGAGCTGGCTAGACTCTTGAAATTGTCTAGAATGGATCCAATTTTGGTAAGTATCAATAGAGCTGGCTAGACTCTTGAAATTGTCTAGAATGGATCCAATTTTGGTAAGTATCAATAGAGCTGGCTAGACTCTTGAAATTGTCTAGAATGGATCCAATTTTGGTAAGTATCAATAGAGCTGGCTAGACTCTTGAAATTGTCTAGAATGGATCCAATTTTGGTAAGTATCAATAGAGCTGGCTAGACTCTTGAAATTGTCTAGAATGGATCCAATTTTGGTAAGTATCAATAGAGCTGGCTAGACTCTTGAAATTGTCCAGAATGGATCCAATTTTGGTAAGTATCAATAGAGCTGGCTAGACTCTTGAATTTGTATAGAAATAGATCACATTTTGGTAAGTATCAAGAGAGCTGGCTAGACTCTTGAAGTTGTCAAGAATGGATCCAATTTTGGTATCAATACAGCGGGCTAGACTCTTAAAATTGTCCCGAATAGATCAAATTTTGGTAATTATCAATAGAGCTGGCTAGACTCTTAAAAGTGTCCAGAATTGATCTAATTTTCGTAAGTATCAATAGAGCTGGCTAGACTCTTGATATTGTCCACAATGGATCCAATTTTAGTAAGTAACAATAGAGCTGGCTTCACTCTTGAAAATGTCCAGAATGGATCAAAATTTGGTCAATTTCAATAGGACTGGATACACTCTTGCAAATGTTCAGAATGGATCGAGTTTTGGTCAGTATCAATAGAGCTGGCTCAGACTTGAAATTCTCCAGAATGGATCCAATTTTGGTTAGTATCAATAGAGCTGGCTAAACTCTTACAATTTCCAGAATGGATCCAATTTTTAAGTATCAATAGAGCTGGCTAGACTCTTGAAGTTGTGCAGAATGGATCCAATTTCGATAAGTATCATTAGAGAATTTTATGGTCATTAGTTATTGTTTCTCTCCATCACATGCTAATGCTCATCTGCTATTAGCTACAAGCATGTAAATTAATATTGCATGTTTGACTTCTGGTTCCTGATGTTGTTGAGGCATGGTCAAGGTCCTACTTCTTGTATGTTTAAATTTCTATTTGAAGTTTATTTGCTGTTTATTTTCAACTTTCAATCACAATAGTAGATTTTTCTCTTTATCTGTCCATGGTCTGTTGGCGATATTTTATACGCATGTCCACTCTTTGATTTCTACATTCAAGCCTCTGTGTCCACACAAACTTAAAGAAATTGTTCTAATAACTGTCCCCCTGGGCAATATTGGATGTAAACCTTCTGGCATGACCCCCTTGCTCAACAATCTGCAAATTAAAACAAGAAAATCCATTAGTTAGTTGCATCACTTTATAAAAAACAAAAACAAAGGGGCTCTTCAACATACATGGTGTCACATGAATAAAATACAATGGAAAAGTCAAATCTGTTCAAACCTGTTCAACATACATGAAAGTGTGGTGCAATTTTGAAGGATATTTTATTTAAACATGATACTGCTTATTAATCTACATCTCTTGGCCTTGTGGTTTCATTGAAAATGTTTTCAATTGTCACTGTTTGTTTATTTTGGTTAAAATCAAAACAATTGGCTGCTAATTAAGATTGCTGAGCACCAACGTTGTTTCAGGTCAGATAGAACATGTATATGATTACAATAGCCTTTACAGACACCACAGTGGATAACAAGATGATGTTTTAAGCTAAATATCTAAGCTATAAGTCGCATTGTTTCAGAGACGATATTTTGCTGTTATCACTCTGGTTGACTTGCTAACATAACTAATGAATGATATGCAATGTTTTCACTTTGAAAAAAGAACAGTTCAACACCTGAGCACGGAACATTTCATGAAAGTTGTATCATGGATCTCTTAGTGTTTCAGAAGAAAATAACATCAGGTTATTTCAGTTAAAGATGTTAACACACCACAACAGAAAATTACTATTCACAATATTTCATAATGGAGCATCTTATTTACAGTATTTCTTAAACTACTCCAGATGAGGATTAATCTATTTATCAAGAATAATGTACAAGTCATTAATTGAAATTAACTTATCTATGCAGTCTCTTGTCTTTTTATACTTATTTTCAAATTCATAAATTAATGTTAGATTACCAAAAGTTATAATAAATNCTATGCAGTCTCTTGTCTTTTTTACTTATTTTCAAATTCATAAATTAATGTTAGATTACCAAAAATTATAATAAATGTGATGCACATGCTGCCTATCACAACAATTCATATATTCGATTATTTTATTAAATTTCAGTACATCTGAGTTCCATTCTGAGTTCCACACGTGGTTGTAATTAAGTGTTTTTTTTTATCAGAGTACATGAATCTGCAGTAACAGTATTATTAACCGAACATATCAATTCAATACAGGAAAAATACTTGTAGATTGAAGGCTAGTAGACCTACTGCNCCACAGGTGGTTTTAATTTAGTGTTTTTTTTTATCAGAGTACATGAATCTGCAGTAACAGTATTATTAACCGAAAAGATCACTTCAATACAGGGAAAATACTTGTAGATTGAAGGCTAGTAGACATACTGCCAATGTATACATTTTGGGCCGAATTAACTATAGATGATACCTTATCTGATAACAGTTCATATTAATCTAATTTTTTTTAACTCTAAATTTCCAAATTTTTGGTGTTAACAACACATCTTCCACAACGTCACTGGAATATTGACTGAAAGCGGTCACCAAGATACTGATTTTTTCTTATCACCCTACTGAAGTTTGATTTCATTTAAAGCCACACACCTTGAAATGAAATACATGTTAATCAATACATATAGATGCAATTTGAAAGTGTGCAAAATTTTCATAATATCTATAGCCTAGTTAGCAAGTAATTTATTAATTTTCAAACGGTACTGCTTTTAAAACAGAAAGTAGGATTTCTATAGACCAGTTCACGTGTGACGTCACGCGCACCTGCATGTTTACATCCGGACTACATTGGTAGGCAAAAGAAAGACACAATCAATGGGAAGAAATAGAGCGTGATCGTTTATATTTAAACGATTTTATTTAGATTTTATTTTTGAACATGCCAACAAGTTGTTCTACTTTACTGAAACACAGATTGAAAACAAGCAATAAATAGATCAATTCCAAATATACAACATATAAAAATTAACCAAAATGGTATTTGTCTGGGAAAACTAACACGTTGACACATTAAATAAACATTTAATTAAATTAAATGCAATATTTTTCATTTCATTGTTTGCATCAATCTAAAAATCGTGTAAGCCTTTGTATTCTGGTGTTTAAGTTCTGCATAAACCGATTATCGCGTTTTGATCAGATATTGTCCAGACCACCATGTCTTCTCTTTCTGGTAGTATTAAGCAGTCATTTGGTTAAATAATTTACCGCCGAAATACTTAACAGTTGCTTAAATTAGATATGTTACATTTTGTACAAATTAAAAGTCATGTCCAATATGGATTATCAGAAATTGTAAACCGTAAAGATATTAGCCCGTTTAATTTATAAAAAATTAAGTATTCAATAATTATATAATTTACGTAGAAAACATTTAACGTATTTAGCGGGTATCGGTTAATTAAAACCACGTCATTCGGAATGATTCTTTATGATGATTTAATGTTAAGGCAATGCACGAACGACATCATAAAAACAAGAAATTATGTTTGACACCAACGGGGGTAAATAATGTTTTCAAAAAATAATAATAAAACAATATGTATATAGATATATGTGTGTTAAAATGTTAAATATGTGTCACGCATACTCACTAGTAACGAGTTTTCAATATACATGAATACACAGTTCAATTTGCATCATGTAAAGTTGTGTTTTTCAGTTATATGTTAATATTCCTCAATAGTGTCATTCTCTGTACAAAACCCATCAACATTAAAATTACATGTAAATACCGTCATGCACTTCTCTTATAATAGGGCTTTGAAGTACATAATTTTCAATACACCCCTTACACTTTCTATCACTCATTTTAATCACACTAGCGTACTCATGCCATTTATAATTATTATTTTATAATTAGATGTATTATTATTGTAATTTATTGAAGCTTTTATGCAAAAAATAATACGGCTAATGCATAGAGCTCTTTGTTGTGTCAAATTGTCGGTCTTTCAGTCTTCAGACAATCTTTACTTTGATACTAATGACGCGTTGTTTTAAGATGCAAATAAATGTATTAATAAATTCTTTTTGCACTAAATATTATATTTTTGAAATATTAGTTAGGTGTTGTTTTTTCGGAGCTTCTTTTTTCGATTTATTTACTAAACAAGTGTCGTTATCCATATGTTTTGCGCTACTATAACCCATGCTTTTGCCTACCAGTGCATTGCGCATGTGCGAAAATCCGGAATCAAAACAATAACAATGAACTGCTCTATATGTAAATTGTATACGTCCATTTTGACAAATGCGATTATTTTAAAGTTTTTAACCACAAAAAATATGGATTTCTACCTTGTAACCACCATATATATTCTAATTTGCATAGATAAAATATGTTTCTTATTTATAATTAAATTTACTATGTCAAATAAGTTGTGTGGCTATAAGTAATTAACTGCAGACTCAGTCACTCTGTTTTTGTATATTCACAAATGCCAAAATGGGGGTACGCGTGTGACCGTGCAAAACATAGCTTTACCTTTTAACATACAGGCCTTCAGCAAAGAACTTTGACCACAAGGCACCCCTGTGCCTTAATCTTTAATTTATTACATTTTATAACCAATTTGTGCTGCTTTGATTCATCAATATTATGTATTTAAAATGACATGAAAACATTTAAATAGAAAGATTCATCATCTTTTAAACGACTTTTTATTTTTAGCCTACCTGAATTTTTGCAACAGTTTTTAGTTCCAATTCAATTGACGACAATTCGCTTCACTCTTATAATTTTATTTAATCTTTAGCCCATTCTGGACCGTCGAGAAAAATTCGTTCCATTCAGCATTCTTTGACAGACTTGACAGACATCTTGGAAATACGACTACTTTTCGGTGAGGCCGCCTCTTTACGGCCAACTTTAGCCGTATCCTATATAGCAAAAAAAACGAATCCATTCTAGACTCGACGGTGTATTTCAGAGTTCATTAACAGTGAAATCTCGCTGCGTCTTCGCGAATGCATCTATTGGCTGACCTGTTCCTGTGACTTTTAAGGAGAGCTGCGTTACGCGCTTTTAACGTAGCACGCATTGAACTATGTTCATTATGGAAATTGTTATGTAAATGATACTCTTCCGCACCGCGAACTCTTTCTCGGCTTGTATGTGGGTTGAGTGTGATTTGGTGAATCGTAGTTAACTGAACATCGATTTTCAAAATACCACTATTACCTTAGTTGTTCTTGCGAATAACTAAAGACTCGTGTTCTTGAGGAGGATCCAGGTTACCCCAGCAGCACTTCCGCCAATCTTCTCCTCCACCTTGTAAACACGGGCCATAATCACTGCCTGTGACTTCATCACAGTTTGGATGGCAATGGCACTGGGCTGAAATAGGAAATCGTACACGTAATGTGATTTATGACAAAGGGAGATTTAAACCCAAACCAGTTTCTTATGTTCATACATGTTAATTCGTTGACTTGATACTTGATATTTGATATACGATTGTACTGTTCGAAGCATGAACAGACGAGAGGATACAATCATGTTCAGCATTACATTTCACACGTAATATGAAAGACAATTATCTTGTACATTTTATATAAAGTTATATTTTATAAACAAATAAGTATACATTATTACACCAAATTTGGCACTCACTTATTATTAATTTTTAATGTATAATTATGTAACGCAATATATATATATAAATCCAAACAAAGACATAATTCCAATTTTCATTTCATAGATATGTTTTTTCGTTGTCATGCAGTAGGTGGTGGTACATTTCCTCGTGCGATAATGACTCTGACGCTATCTCTTCGTGAAATCGTAAATCCGAACCAGTTTCTGTACAACTTTGTTGAGAATCTTCCATGATGGACATATACATAATAAACCAGTTGGTATTTACAGCAATGCCACTGTTCTAATATTATTCCTTACTAAGTGTGTAAGAATTTAATAAAACATAAATAAAATAAAAACATAACATCTCGACGACGCACCATTCAAATATGATACACGTTAACAAACGCAAAGTCGCTCTGCTTATCATACGTTTTACATGGAATTGTATTCATGTCATTTCACTGTCAAGTTAACAAACAGTATTTCTTAATTGAGCGTGTATAGATAATAAGTAATACATCGCATGCACATGAATGAACATTGTTTTAGATGTTACATTTACGAGCATGATAAATATTGTAGATATACCGTTATACATCAAAGAAGATATTATTGTTCAGAATAAGATTTTCAAACAATACAGTTTAATAATTATATAACTTTGCTTTACATTACGCTGCGTAGACCAATATACGTAAAGTAACAGCATATTTGGATAATAATAACCCGGGAATTACAAAAAAAATATGGACGTTAAATTATAATCTTACTGAGCATACACACTGTTAATAGACATTCATTGTTTCCCTTTTGAAATACTAGTTGGATTTTATAATTACTTTCAAGTAACATGATAAAAAAATCACCTTGCTATACGTATATACTAAGACTTTTTAAATATCAAGCTAAGATTTTCAATAAATATACAAAGCGTATCTGACATTTTCATGAAGCCTACTTTTAAACAAAAAGCGGAAAATTGAATTGGTTTTTATTAAAAATAGGAAACCAACGGAATTAAATATGTAAATGTAATCAGCAAGATTCAGTCTTGACAGAAATAAACATTTGCCTAAGATCATGTAAAAAAGTGACAATAAGTGAATATTCCTTAACAAAGGCACGTACCTTCAGCCATTGCAATCATAGCAAAGAGAACGCACGCAACCAGGAGGGCAATTAAGCAAGCAGTATCCATTATAATACTTTCCTTTCGGTGTTTGCTATCGGAATATCTCAACACTTATAGCTGAGCGCTCTTTATACTCAATTTTAACAGCGTGTTGTTCAGTGTAATGTTTTCGAGACAGGACGAGACAGTACAAAATCATCA
Organism: Dreissena rostriformis; assembly: GCA_007657795.1. NCBI lineage: Eukaryota > Metazoa > Mollusca > Bivalvia > Myida > Dreissenidae > Dreissena > Dreissena rostriformis. The sequence goes on from VMBQ01005248.1 coordinate 23,875, forward strand.
ACAACTTTAATAAATGTTTATGACCCTCAAGCACACGATTGTGGTCGCAACGAGGAAATATGTCAGACACACGAGTTTCTATTGGTCGATCAGGTATGCCGTGGTTTATGTTACACGTCATGTTTAAATGTACGTTTGTATAATTAAAGTATAAATGTTAGCAACGTGCAAAATTACACGTCATTATAAAAAATACACAAATCAACGGCTGTAAGCGTATTTCAGTTTTATGTTTGATTCATTTAAATCGATGAGTTTATATATTTAATTTCTGATTACATTGCTTCATATTTGACGTAACACATATCATTTCATCATTAAGCGTCTAGCATTTTAATGTTGAAATTATAGAAGATAACTCGATAATCGTACCAGCTCGATAATCGCCGCTCGCCTCTGAATGTCAATGTCAGGGAAATGAAATACAACTAAGGTCGATATTCGACGTTTGCATTTCGATCGCAGAGCTAACACGATATTCGCACTCGCTCGATATTCACGGTCGACCTTTGAACTTCGATATCAGTGCATGCACGAAATTTAACCTAACTCGATATTCGCAATTTATGTTTGAACTATGATCTCAAAGCTAGCACGATATTCGCTCCATGTCGGTGTCAGTGCTGGCTCAAAAATTAAACAAGCTCTCTATTCGCGGTTTATGTTTTTTTTTAATGTCAGAGATGGCATAGCAAGATAAGGCTCGATATTCGCGTTTGTCCTTTTAATGTCGATATTACAATTAGTGCTTTCTCGAAATTGAATGTAGCTCAATAATAGCGGCTGATGACGTATCTGTTTATTATTTAATATCTCTATCATAGCTATCGCGAAATTTGCATCAGCTCGATATTCGCTGTTCATGTGTGAATTTCAAGGCTGGCATGATATCAGCATCAGCTTGCTATATGTATTTAACTTGGAAATTTCGATGTCGATGCTGGATTGAAATTTAAACGATCTCAATATTCGCGGTTCATGTTTGAATTTCGATCTTAGAGCTTGCACAGAATTTGTACCAGCTCGATATTTACGGTTTTCTTTTGAATGTTGAAGTTAGACCTGGCTTTGAATAAGCTTGAACTAGATATGTGCGATTCATGTTAACATTTCAATTTCGGAGCTAGCACGATATTCGCATCGGTTCAATATTCGGAATTGACATGTTATTATGGGTTCCAGAGATGGTTCGACATTTTTTCCCAGCTCAATAATCGCGATTACTTTTTAAAATTATAACTCATAGCTAACACGATATTTGCTTCAACCCGATATTTGAGTTAAGCTTTAAATATCGACGTCAGTGCTGGATTGAAATTCAAACTGCCTCGATATATAGCGTTTCATTTTTGTATTATGATCTCAGAACTAGCATGATAATCGCTTAATTTGTTATGTTCGCCTTTATCTTTTGATATCGTTGCTTGTACAAATTTAGTTTTCGGCATATTTTATTTCAATATTTAAAACAAACAAATCTCAATATGAAGAATAACACAATAATAAAATGTAATCAGAGATTACAAAACATATGCAATACATCTTAAATTGTGTATTTAATAGAAATCAATGACACGCAAATCATAGAGGTCAAGGAAGTATCTTTACCTTTACAATACAGATGTCAGACAGGTTTTAGCTTTATACACATGTTTTGAAGCATATGCGTTTTGTTTTTACTTGAAATACTCTCAAACATTCTAAAGGGTGGAAATATTACTTTTGTTAATATAATTTCACATAGGATAATTTTCGCGTTTCATGTTTAATTTTCGTCTTCAGAGCTAGCACGATATCTTCATCATATCGATATTCCAATCTTACCTTTGAATGTCGATGTTATTGCTCGCTCGACGTTCTTCCTATTAATAACCTAAATATACCTATTAATTGTTCTGTTCAAGTTCAAATTTGAATTTCAATCTCAGTGCTAGCGCAATATTCTTAGATTTATAATATAACTATTAGTGCTCGCTTTCAATTCTCCTTACCTCGATATTCGCTATTGTTAAAAAAAGATTGTTATTCTTCTCTTTATCGCAATAGTTCGATTTCCCAATACTATGCTTGGTATACAACACTGGCTCGATATTCTCAATAGTCCGAATAGCACAATGCCTAGCATGGTATTCGTCATGCTCAGATTTGAGATTAAGTCTGAATACCCAATACCCAGCGAGTATTTATCCCAGACTCCATATCTGCTGAATTTCGAATACCAATGTATTTGCAAAAGTTTGAATACCCAATAACAAGCTTGGTTATGTTCGAAAGCCAAATACCAAGCAGGATCTTTGACCTTGGCTCAAAATTCCCTAATGTTCGAACACTCCTCACCTAATTGGGTATTCGAGCTGGTTTGATATTCGCTAAATTTCCACTCTGATTGGATGTTCTCGATAGTTAAAAACCTCAGTAACAAACAGGGTGCTCGTTCCTTGCTTGATTTTTGATTAAGTTTGAAGACTCACCATCTAGCTGGGTCGTTATTCGCTTGATTTCGAATATCAAATACCAAGCTAGGTGTTTAACTTTGAATCGGTATTTACTTCCCAATACCCATTACCAGCCATATTCATGGACGTAGATGTTAACAGGCTAAATACAACTAAATTAATGATACAAACTAACTATCATTTGTGTTACATTAATTTTTAATTGCGATAATAACGGGATGTCTAGTCTTGACGTTTTGCCCTCTCCGACACGCCTCCATCATATTGATACTTGTCACTCGTCTCGCATCAGTTTTGTCCTACAATGACAATCATAAGCAGAGTTGAAAACAATTCTAAAGGACGCGTATCTACTTCCTTTTGTTTCTATATTTGGGGATTAATGATATTAAATTTAAGTCAAAAAGTACACAATGTGATTGTTTTTGTGTGTTGTTTTTGTGAATTTATAGCGTTTACTCACCTCCATTATTCACCTACATACATTTAAAATCGGAATGTTATTTCGTTAGTATACAGCAGAGCTTTTTAACATTTCAACTCGGTTGATGTTATAGAGGTAAATACAATCCACGCATTCCATTATATAGACACAATCATACAGTTCACACACACACACACACAAACACACACACACACACACACACACACAGACACATACACAAATGTCATGTTATGATACAAAAAACAAATGTTTGGACTTCAGAAATTATAAACTGTAATCAAACTTTTGGACTTCAGACAATTAAACATATTAATCAAACGACCATGGTATTATATATTTTAAGCAAACAACACAATTTACAATAACACTAATCTATTGATCTACAAAATGTTTAACAATTAACCAGTTCAGTACTTCCGTTTCTTGATATTTTGTATTTCATTTAATGTCCCATGCTACGCAAAAATAAGTATTCAGCCCCCTTATTGAAGGTAATTGACCCTTTCTTTTGCATACAAATATATACTTTTTAATTTCAAGAATAAATGTAATTATAAGCGGGCTTAACATACGTATCCTAATTAAATAGTTTTTTAATATAAATAATGCAATTAAAAACAATTCATACATGTTATTCATGTCGATAGTCTAGTAAACTAAAAGCGATTGCTATTCCTATTTTCAATTTGTACAAGGCGCATACAGAATTATAAAATACATAGTTTATTGAACACATTTAAAGAACTGTATAGTTTACACATTATTCATAAAATCTTTTCGCATTGACACTTTTTGGTAAAATGTGTTAATTTGCCTTTTAAATAGTATGTTGTAATATTATTAAAAGGTAGGACGCTTGTACGGCATTTAACACGTATACTATAACTGTTTACTTAAGGATGCAAAGGTTGTTAGTGATTTTCATTGTGTTACGAATATCTGTTGTTTATCCTATCGATTTAAATATTTGCGTTTAATGTAATTATCTGACCACTTTGCGGTTAATGGCTATAATTGCCCTGATTTCTATTCATAAACAAGTCGATATATATGCTTCCCATTTGTTGCAACATGAACTTAACTTTAAGTTATGATAATTTACATATATCTGTTCAACAAAATTAAAAATCTTAACATATTTTAAGAATAACAGGTTTCACAAAATATGGACCTTTCACAGCTGGATTTTTGAGTTTTTAATATTCATAAAGAATGCTAGTTTCATCACAATACACCCCACTTGCATTAAGACATCAAGTATTACCATTTAAATATTTCAAAATTCATTAATTTGAAACAAAATAGCTATTATCATCATGTCATCTAAAGAAATCTGTATTAAAATAAATTATTTAAAATATACTAAACGCAAGATATTATGTCCGATATTGTGTTGGTTCGTGAAGGCCTTAGGACGAACTTAGTAGTATTCTACCCACCTACAAGGTAATGTAATTGATTAGATTTTGCCAATGGCATGACCGAATCAGAGTTTCTTACTTGATTGCCTTTCATGTTTGACTGATCGGGCGGGTGATTAAATGATGGAATTTAGAGATGTTAGATTTAGTTCAAGAATAATCTAGCACACCAGATTATAAATTAATGTCGACATCGACAAGCCGTATGGCCTCGGGGAAACTTATGGTATGAACACATGTCCCGGATGTAAATATAATCTAGGAACCAATTTACGGGCTTTCAATCAAATGTATGTGACAAAAGTCCCCACATGTGTTTACGTTGAGACCCTCCATAATTTATATACGAGTATACCCATTCATAAAGTATATGAGGAATGAAACATAAAAATTTCAAAATGGACGACCAGGCGTTATATGAATTAAGATATCTTCCGAATGTATAAGAGGACAGAACCGTTCACAACGTATGTATGTAAACACTCTACATAATTTAAACATCCAGGATTTTTGTAAGTTAATACACTCCAGCACATATATGAGGGGAGATATCAGTGAAGATATATGAAGAACTTATATTAATGAAGAAACATTCAGAACATCGGGAAAAACATAAGGAACTTGAATACAATAGTTTCCATGACTGATATGAGTAAGGATCAAACTTTTTAATAAAAATATATATTGATCAGAATAACAGATTATAAATAAGCAAATTCAACATCGAAACTCTAAGAAACTTTATCAGCATAATATTCGTGTTCATATCCACTTCTTTTATAACCGAACATCATCAATACACATGCATTAATTACAACTGGATTCACTGCCTTGGCAAATTAAAAGCAATACATTTGTGGTCCGTCACAAACACAACATGCTTACAAAAACAATTTAGATACAGAAAACATATGTGAAATGTTATGGATGTTTTTTTTAAGTAAATAAATGTCTAAATATAAACAAACATTTTTTTAAATATTTTATACAAACAAACAAAAGTATTCGTGTCTAAATATTGCCAACAGACGTTAGACATCATTAGTTTGTTACAACAGAAATAGGATTCCGTATAATTGAAGAGTCTTTTCCACAGATTTTGGCATGTATTAAAGTTTGTCATATAATGCTTTAAAGTTAATAAATGTAAACATTTGAATTAACCAGCTTCAGAAAAAACACAAGAATACAATTAAAGAAAGAAATAAGTAATCCTCAACTGGGCACGAACAATTGGACCTTGGAGTAAAGTCAAGCACTTAAATCACTCGGCCGCCGCGCCTATACAGTGAACGGTGCATTGTATACATAATATAAGCAATCCTAGTAATTTCACAAAATATAACGATAACATCAGAACTTTCCAAATTATTCAATCGTTTCGCGTTTGAGGCGCTTTATAATTTTCAGGTTTTTAAATCGTCTAAAGATGCATATACTGGATATTTGAGAGCATGGTAAATGTTCAATATTACTGTTTCCTCACGAATTTCATAAATACGACGAAAATTTGCAAATCTGAAACATTTTTTTTTGTCAATTTACCAAAACGTGAAAAGGCACCTTTAAACCAATTTGTCATTTTGCATTTTGAATCAATATCATTGTATTGCGGTTTCAAGATGAGCTGTTCGAATTGTTGATTGAATTCTGACATTAACTTCATACAAGTTCGCAACAACTTCTATCGCGTCTCATACATTGCAAATGTACATACATGTGTGTGGTTAAATAAAAACAGATGCAATACTGAACATGATTGTATATTATCCGAGTTTAATGCTTCGAATATTACAATCGTATATCAAGTTTAAAGTCAATTCATTAACAGGTATGGACAGATAAAACTGGTATGTGTTTAAAATATATCTATTTCATAAATCACATCCCGTATATGTTTCCCTATTTCAGCCCAGTGCGCGTGCCTACCAGACTGTCATGGATTCCATGTGTGGGATGCTGGACCGTGTCAAGAAAACGACCAGTGGAGGAATTGCTGCGATTCCCTACGTCCCTTTGATCCTCCACATTAGGTAACGTCAACTTCGTATTGTAAAAAAGTGTAACACAAATTTGCCCGATTCGCGTACTCATTATCGTCAGATTTCTATTTTGAAACGTGTTATAAGTATGCTAATGTTGGCAACAACTTAGATTGGTACTGGTATTTTAAAATAAGTTTTGTTTTATTGTGGTTTATGTCACAGTACCTGTTAACAATTTTGAATATACTTTATGTGTAGGACTTGAATGTATGTGAACCGACCTACATATTGGCATTGCTCTCATGTGCTTGAGTGTCCGACATTTATGGGATTAAAGTTATTGTTTAAAACACGTGTATATATTTCATTAAACATTTATCTTTGAAATTTATAAATGAGCATAATGATAAATTTTGATTGTTTAATAAATTACGTAAATATTCATTTAAACTTTATTAACCAACTAGTTTACTGATTGAGTGAAAATGTAATACTGCTTAAGTAATTGTGTTCAATTAATTTAAATCTATAGTATTATTCATATGTCTATAAACAATTCATATATTAATTTTCAGAGGTTGATGACATTTCAATGAAATGAATCCCGCGGGAATGTGAAAATATACTGTCACATAAATTGTATCGAAGCTAGTTTCAACATGTTCAACGACGTTTCAAAGAGTTTTTCTACTAAAGATGTGTTCTAGATGACATTCACGTGCCTATCATTTCTATTCAAAATAATTTTAAAATCAAGAAAATTGTCAGCAATAGCCTTTTATATTCATGACAGGTGTGAGAAAATATTGTTTGACGTTTGCGATTTTTAAAATGCGATTAAATTCACATCGTCATCAACTTTAAACGAAATTGTTATTTCTATAAAGTTATTGTTAAAGATTCAACTTAAGTATCAATTCTTTTAACACGAAGATAGTGAGCTTTAGAAAATAGAATATTAAGAAAGAACGCATGTTTCTTCAAGAAGTTGAGTCACTAGGCATTGTCAGTTCTTTTACACATCTGGGTATTGTGTTTTCCATCTAAGGACAGACAGACAGACAGACAGACAGACAGACAGACAGACAGACAGACAGACAGACAGACAGACACACAGACACACAGACACACAGACACACAGACACACAGAAAGACATTTTTTTTTAATTGCACAATGTACATCGTCAACATCACATGTAGTTGGTATTGACATACGTCAACATGTTTATGAGCAGAAAGCAAGTGTCAACAAACATGAATATATACAAAACAAATGTATATTGAAGAACAGAGGATGAACAATTGGTAAAAAACGTTATACGATTTAACAAATTCGATCTGATACTCAACAAATAAACAAAGTTTTATAAATTCAGACCTATTGGTTGATTGTAGGAATTGTACATACCAAATAACAGATGGATTATTATAATAATAATGTTCATGTATTTCGTTCTTATATCAACAACTGTTTAAGGCCCATTTATACTCAAAATCAACGAATATTTCGTAAAATATTTCGTAACACAACAACTAAAAAAGAGCATGTTGTATCTTGCTATAAGGAACAATTGATTGTGAATGGGTTAACTTTATTTAACGAAATAATTTACATAATATTCATTGATGTTGAGTGTTAATGGGGCTTTAAACGTGGAGAAGCGAAACGGCCTAGACAGATTCTAACCACGACGTCATCATGGCGACCGACACATAAATACACGAACTATTTCGTATCCGTTATATTGTGCTATACATGTGTCAATTGCTAGAAATTGCCCGTTGAAAGTGTTAAAGTCATTAAAAAATAAATAAAGAAAGAAAATGAGTCAATATTATTTGTTCATCAAGATTAAGGCGTTACATGTGACAAAAACCACACATACCTGATTGAAAAATAGGCACTTATGTATGTGTCTGAAAGTTTCCCTTGCTTTAAACTCAATATTTACCACACGATGGATGCTTGATAGCCTAAATGTATTATTTCTTTTTGATGCTATAACCGTGATTAATGGTCTCGACAACATTGCACTGAAAACCATCATGTGTGTTACTGATGATATAAAAGTGATTGATGGTCTCAACAAAACAGCACTGGAAACTAAATACCTGTTTGAATCGAGTATAAAGTGTGCTCAAATAACAGTGCATTTCGACTGCAAACACCGAATGACAACAAATATTATCAAGACTTCTTGCCTTATTGCCCTCCTGGTCACGTGCGTTGTCTTGGTGACCATGCCGACGGCTGGAGGCACGTGTCTTGATGTAAGGATAATTGTATATCAATTTGTAGTACCATATCATCGTATCCATCTCCTTATACAAACTGTCCGGTCTGTAACACGTCATTAGTATTCTTCACCATTATGTATACGAAACATAATGTTCTGGTTATTAGTATATTTGTGTTGAATGAATCCTGAATTATTGTTTGTTATTCAGTGTTATTAATAATACAGAATAAAAGCAATATGAAGCCATTTAATGTTTGTTCACTAGCATCACACTACGCACTTAACAAAAATCTCTATATAAAAGTTGATTTATAAATCAGAGATCTTTATATTAAACTAAAGCATCTAGTAGTATCATGCAGTTGTTTTACACAATCATATTCATTTGGTGCTGATCTTTTGTTATATCAATTTTGTGAATGACGGATATAGGGTCCATCATATTATGATTCTTGTAACTAGTAAAATGGTACGAGAAACAAAAGAGTGGCAAAGTGCCAGCAAGGAAACTATATAAAAGAATCGTGAACTTGCTTGAATGATGCATGAAATAAACAGATAAAGTGTTGATTAGGACAAAAATGTATCTCCTGATATAGGTTCTGGAATTTTAGTGTTTGCTAAATTAAAGACAACAATAATGAACATATTCATAAACAATCGGAAAACTGGTTTCTATGTTCACAAATGTTCTACCAGACCATTATTATATAACTCGCGTATTCATGGCAAATTAACGTTCTCGTTTGTTACCAAAAAACTTTAAGTTGTCACCAACAAAATTAAATCCTAGTGGTGAAAGTCGGAGACGGATCGGATTGTTTACTTATCTGCAAGTTAATTGTTATGCACTTGATTACACAACTGTGCATATGCCAGTCACATTAAAATATTTGTTAGTTTTAATCAATGTTGTGTAAAACATCAAATAGCACTCATGATTTAAACGTCATAAATATACAACGTCATTGTATATTTTTATTTTTTAAAGCGAGTCGAGAAGGCGTGATTGATTGTATCCCTATCGCTCTGTCTCGTTTAATCCGTTTTGTTTTGAACTCCACTATTGACCGTTCTCAGTAATATTTTTTATTTCGGAGTGAAGCATTTATTATTTGGTCGTGATTTGGTGTTTATGATAATGAACAAACACATCAAGATGTTTTTGTTATTACACAATACTTTTACGGGTTGCTCTCTGTGTACATATGAGGTATCGAAAAATGAATTAATCTTCGGCCGAATGTGGATGAGGTTATTTCTTTAAAGGACAAACACGTAATCTCTTAATATTAAACGTACATATGAACATGTTTTAAAAATTTAGGTATCATACAAAATACGAAATGTACGCATTCGGAAATAGAATCTAATTCATACAATGTGACTCTTTTGTTAACTCTTTTGTGTCAAAGATCTTTTAGAAATGCTGTTGGTGACTGCATACAAATTGACGTTAATTAATATCCAATAACTTTTGTGCCATTACCGCTTTAACATAGCATTGTTTACAAGTTCAGTTCGTTACAAAAAAAACTGCAGACACGACCGCAATATCGTGTCTTGACAACATAGCCTTGAACAACATCCGTTTTGAATCGAGTATAAAGAGAGCTCGAAACGAAGTGAACATTTATTTCCGACTGTGAACACCGAAGGACAAGTATCATCATGAAGACTGCCTGCCTAGTTGCCCTCCTGATCACTTGCGTTGTCATGGTTACCATGCCAATGGCTGAAGGTAAGCAATTTGTTTCGGATATATCTGAGTGCATGCGAGTAAGATTTTCGCATTTCTGTCGAGTTTTAGACAAATGTGGATTAAATGCATTATTTAGTATCATGGTTTTCACCATATTCGATCGAGACAATTTTGCAAATATCTTGTCAATTTGTCTACGGGTTCTTTGGAGATAATGAAGTAAAGTATATACTAAAAATGAAAGATCTATAGAAATTTCGGAGAAATACTGACGTACAGAAAAATATGATCTATTGTAGTCTTTGTAGCTGTCATACATTCTAGGTATAGTTCAGTTCACTGCGCCGTCCTGATTGGAAATGCTCAGTTCTTATATATGTGTCGAAAGTCAATTGCAAATTGATTAAAACAATCTTTTATTTAATGTTAGTTAAAAAACAAACAATAGGATGGAAAAAACAATATTTTTAGTACGTCATAAAAAATAAAATTGTAATTTTACTAATTATTGGCTATTTATGAAATGTGCTAGTAAATTTCCAAACGTTGCCTAAAACCCCATTTAGAATGTATCAAGGTACAGTTCGTCTTTAAAAATCAACAAATGCCACTTTGGAATAAGCATGGCGCATCGGACTTCCACAGTATTAAAATGATGCATACAGTATTAATGTAACCTAAGGTGGTTACCCTTCAACCGCACTTAAATGCCGGTGGGACTCCTACTGTTTATACATAAAAAGCTATTCTGATGGTGTCTCTATCCGAAATGCGATTTACTGCTGTAGAATTGAGACATATTATTGTATTTTAACCTAAAGTGGTAACCCCTCATCTAGAGGTTACTTGACATGAAAATTTGCACTGTATATACGAACAGAGCAACGCATGGGTTGTCTCTATCCTAGCGACATTTGTACTAATATTGAATGAAGTGCAGCTCAGCGTGGCCCACCTGGACGTAACTTCAAGCGCTGGAGGGGAACGTATTGGTACTGAAAGAGGTATAGCGATTATTGTCCACAGAACTCAAGGCATAAAAGTAAAAATATTATTGTATTGTAGCCCAGAATTGCCCTCCACCCGGTGGTAACTGCCGCTGCAGAAGGGGTGCATGTGATTACGGATGGACGGACTGCGGTCAGTGTCCATATAACTCATGGCAGACGTATTGTTGTCGACGACCTTATTAAGGTAAACATGATGTACACATTCTAATCATTCCTCAACGCACACATACACGATTACGTTACAAAAAAACTTGCTTTCGATATTGAACGGTCACTGTAATACAACTTATCTCATAGAAGTCATATCATTATGGTATTTAAACATCATATCATCCCTAGTATTCAGGTTAATTTTTGTTTGTACATTTATCAATTCTGGTTCTTTTTCAAAAGATTGTGTTTAGTAGTTTAGACAATGTTAATGTTAAACACGGAACAAAAATGAATACACAATTATTCTGTCATACTAAATAAGATGTCAATAAGTCATACTAATCAAATGCTTTATTTTATGTTTCAGGACCACCAAAGACCACCAAACCACATTGACATTAAACTGTCCTGGTTAGGTTAAATCAATAAAGCAACGCAAACATTTTATTAGTTGTTTGAATTTTCTACAGGAATAACGTTTTGACTCTTGCATAAAGTTGTACCACGCGCACCCGAGACAATTAAAGCAACGAAATAATTTGAAATAAAAGTCGCATCATTGGTAAATCATTCTTATCATCATAACAAGGTCCTATATTTGGGACATTTATTTGTGAATCATAAAATATTTGTTATGTTCTAGCAGTAGAAGCAAACATAACCAAATTGAAATAAAAGTCTCAACAGTATACGATCATGCTTATGATCACTGTAAGGTCCTTTTTTATGAGGAAAGTGACATATTGCCATACATATAGATATAGAAAAATTACTTAACGTACACAAATGCCAATAACTAAAACTGAAGTCACCGCATTGGAAATATCAATGCAAAGCATGGCAAATGACGTCCAAAACTGGTTACCTCAAATCTAAAAGTTTGACCAGATTTATTGGTAAAACAAATAATTGAAACTTGTAAAACGCCTTACGAAGTTGAAAATGCATTGATAAGAAATTATTAAGGAGCGGGTAATAAGAACAAGTTTACGAAAAACATTTATTAAGAGTTTATTTCATAATACATTGGACAAATGTCTATTAGTAAACAACAGACTACATACATATTATTTTATATATCTCACGTAACTAGTATACACATACACATACATTATAATGGAACTATGGATACAAATACACGTGAAAAGGAACAGGATTTACACATACATAGCTATGTTGACAAGTTTATGTAAATAGATGGCAAGCAAAACATTTACAAATTAATTAATTAGAGCGAGAGGTCTATGCTTATCTTTGAAGCAAGTATGTATCACTTATATGTACAATTTAAACAAGCTTATAAGTTTAAAAGCCCTGCTAATATATAATGAAAGGTTGTTAGTTGCTAGGTTATTTTCATACGTCATTAATAAAAATGTAATCTTTAAAACAGTGACATGTATTACGCCTATAGTTAAAAGAACGCGTTAATCGATTGGTGTGTAACGTAGTCGCTAGTTTTTCCAAAGGTGTTTTTCCAGCGGTATGAATGAGTTCATCACATTAGTTAACTTAAGTATATCGTTTGGGCATTTTTTTATTTGTTTGGTAAGATATTTTGTTAAAGGTAAAACTATGATTACTGACTGTTCATCGTGGGTACGTAAATATGCATCAGAACGTAGGTGTACAAGCATGTTTGTTGAATGAAAAAACATAGATATATGAATATGTTGCGGATCAAGATTATTGGTAATACAACGGTAAAAGTTATACTTCACTACAAATGGTTATTTAAGTTTTTAAGTATTGACCGATAATTAAACAAATGATTTCATCACAGTTGATACTGTAATAGGACTTTGAAACGTCGTTAAAATGTTAAAATTAATTTAATTTTATTGTGTGTGACTGCATTACAAAAAAAACGGGTTAAATTACATTTAAACAGACAATACAACAGTGCTTTATTTTTGTAACAAATGATTTAAATACAAAAATATAATACAAAAATAACGCGCCTTTCTTAGGGGACAATACAACTCTGATTTCAGACACAATTCTATATATTTCAATATGTTTTTTTAAGCTTATAACATAGTAGAAACAATCATGTGTTTGGAATGTCACCAACATTTGAAAATAAATATAAGGATTGTGTATTGACATATTCATTATACTTTAGATTTATATTAATTGAAAGTTATTACTTTATCATAATACAATTAACGCGAAATTAGTAAATTAGTTGGTTATAGAGTTTCAACATTGTACTTTGTATATTAAAAAATCAAAATTTATTATAATCATGTAGTAATCTCAAATATTAATCAATATATATAAACATATTTCATGAAATATATACACTTGCTTAAAACAATTATTTGTATAAACTATATGTCAACTACAAAATATATGATAGCAATGCTACTATGTAGATGGGGTAAATACATCATTATTCAGCTTTTCAGCTTTTCAAGTACTGAACTCCTACACAGAAAGTATAAATGGTATTTTTTTACACGAACTGTGTCATAAAAACAACAACACATAACAGGTTGTAAAAAAAAGGCATTCTTAAAACACGTTTTAAAACACAAAATCTGACGGTACTGAGTATGAGAACAAATTTGAACCCTTTTTGTTTTACAAAAACAAAGCTTACGGTACCTAACGGAAGGGAGAACGAATCCGACCCTATTTCGGGCAGCACTCCCTTTTCCCTTCGTCATAAGAATACCGGCCGGCATCGATCGTTAGGGATCTATCACAGTACGGGTGGCACGGGCACGATACGGCTGAAATATGAAAACGTACGCGCCGTGTGATTTATATAAAATTTAGGTTTTAATCACAAACCAGTTTCATCAGTTAATACAGGTTTATGAGTTGACTTGATAATTGTTTTTTTTAATATTTGAAGCATTTAAAGCATTTAAAAACAATCCTGTTCAGCATTACATATGTAAAATTGAACACAGTGATATTGTCCATTATATATTAAATAAAAGTGTATGTATAACTATATTTAACCGTGGCACTCGATAATTATTCTTAAGGCAAATAACACAACTATGGTGTTAATCAACCCAATCAGAAATCCAAACGATTACAAACTATATATAATATACCGTATTTGAATTAAATANCTAATTAAACTCGTAGTGAATCTACATCCATTTGTACCAATGCGTTCATGTCGCTCGATATTAAAGTAACGTCGCCGATCGATACCGTTTACAATACCGACAGCGCGCTTCACGTGCCTCTGAAAAAATCTAAACGCTTCAGTTAAAGCGCGTATTAGGCAAAATGCATCACGAAACATTATTATAGATTTCGAGCCCGAGTGGTTTAATGGTCACGCAGTAGAAATGCAAAGAGTTGTTTATCAACCGCTAAAAAGCTGTAGATAGAAACGGTATTTGAGGATAATCATTTCTTTCGTTATAATAGCTAGTATAGTCAGCTGGACTGATGAACAACGTTTGTGTTATTCGTGTTTTTAGTTAGAGAGCTGGTGGTTCCATTGACATCTTAGGCAAGATGCGCATGTGTTTCTGTGTCTAATGATTTACTCTTATTATGGTCGTTGCATATGGACTAGTTCGATATGTACGCATACAATTAATAAACATCAGACAATTATTTACTGTTGGACAATCATTTGTTATTGGACTAAACCACACTTATGCCTTATATAAAGAAATAAGAATGTAATTAAATGATAAAATACGTAATTTATGTCAGTACTAAATTAAAAAAATACGAACGAAGTTTGTGAGTAATGTTCACTTACATAATTTCTGGATGGTTGCGAAGAACGATTCTAGCAGAGTCAAATAAATCATGGAAGCATTCACATTAAAATCAAACCGTGTAACGTTGCAGGATAGAGGGATGTCATAATACATCGACATCTGAATGAAAAGGTTCTTATTGATTTCAAGAATTCACATGCCTCGTTTCGCTTTGCGGGATCATTGATGTAAACTGAAAATAATTGGTTCCTTACCAAACTCAATAAGGTGACCTTCACATGGATAGGTAACTTGACCTTTTTTTGTAGAATCACACCAAGTCGACTCAATAGATAACACAATACAAATTAAAGGACGTTCGTAACAAAAGACTACATGCATTGCTACTGGTGAATTAATTGAAACATCAACACTGGGATGTTAACATATGTTTACGCACAATGACCCGACCTTCCTTAAAAATTATCCGACCTTAAAGAGTTTTCAAGATTTTTCAGATATTGTTGATAATAAGATGGTTATGTTTGTCTTGTAATTTATTTTTCTTTTGACAGTTTGAACTTTAAAATATTTGCTTGTTCCATATGCAGCTAACACATTAAATGTTATTTAAAAAATGCAAAACCCTTTCTAGATCTAAATGGTTACTTTAAATTGCAATTACATTATTTGTATTTTGGATAAGTATTGTATTAAAACACATTTTTCGACAAACGTAACAATAAGAGTTGGACAATTATGGTATAAATTACGTATTAATCGCATTTTCTCAACAGAAAACTACTTATCGCGCTGTTACCACAAACTGATGTCCTAGTTTGGACAGAAGGTGACACATGGCATTGTTTACGTCATTTTATTGCTTACTGTATTGTTTGTACTTTATTACCGAATGGATGTAATGAACGCTCGTCCCATAGATGCGTTAACTACTATAAACTAATAGCGTGCAATCATCTTACAGATTTAAAGGTCCTTGTGGACGTTTAATGTTTTATTTAATATTATATGGAATAGAACGTGCAAACAATGTCATTATACGTTTTGTGTTGGAGATGCAAAAACTGAATAGTGGGTACATGTACTCTTACCTAGATAAAAGCATTGCTCTCATGTGTTTGGTAGATCGACACGTAGAAGGTGAATATTATAACATAAGGTACTTGTATATAAAGAATTATGTTTATACAAATTTCCTAATTTTGAGACTTCTGTATGAGAATTATTATACATTTCGATTATTTCATATCACATAGACAATTTTTATTTAAACTTGATAAAACTTTAAGTTTACTACTTTAGTTTTAATTTATTTGTGATGACGTAATTGCGCTTAATTAATGTTAGCTTAATTAATGTTAATCTTTAGTGTTATTTATATGTTTATAAACAATGTTTATATTTTTCAAATGTTAGTGACTTGATTGTTTCTGAAATCCGATGATATCTAGTAAGCGTAAATAAAAACGTATTGAAGTAAATAGACGTGTTTCTGTTTGAATCTCAAGTTAGAGTGATTAAAACAGACGTTATGTGATGTAAGGCATTTTCAATAAAATCATGAGGTAACTGCCCTTGAATTATTTGTCATTAACTAAAAGCGCATTATTGTTTAAGTAAATGCGTTTTAAATGTGTTTGCTAAATACAATAAAGTATTGTTTGATTGTCCTACTAAATAGAATGAAACCATACTCTAATACTCTAATACCGGACTCAATCCTAAGATAAACAATTATGAGGTTACAGTTAACTTTGCATATAATACTTATTAATATCAAATTGAGTTTGAGTGCTAACACTACAATTGATGTACTTGATTTTTGGTGTACCAGTAATTGGAAATCGATCATAAATATATTTTGTTTTCATAAACATATACATATACATTTGTTCTAAAAGAATAAGAATATCGCACTATTCATACAGTTCATTTATAAATGTGAAGCATCTTGTTTCATAAATCTTATCAACAGCTAGAGATTTTCGATATTAAAATTATCGCTCATAATACGCTTAAAGCAAATATTACAATTATCAGAACAATATAATTGAACAGAAACAAATAATGCTAAATAGATGCAGCATTGATTATCAAAGGAAATTCCCAAAGCTGTGCCTAATAAAGAAATTAACACTTTTTCATTTCGTTTTTAGAGTTGACATCTATATTTTATCATTGTGTGGTATCGATCTCCTAACACTCATTGCCCTGTCTGTAACACGACATTAGTATTATATACCATGATGCATAAGAAAGATCTTTTTCTGATCTTTGGAATATTTGTGTTGAATGAAGCCTGACTTTTTTTGATTTTTTTAATTTAGAATAAAAGCAATATCGAGATATTAAATGATTGTTAACTCACTTAATTCCACGTACTGAACAAATTCTAGAAATAACTTGCTTTATAGATAGTGGAGAAGAATAATTTATATCTTGATATAGTTTCTGGAGTGTATTGTTTTGTTTTATTTAAGACAGAACATCCGTTCAAAACCAAAACACTTGTTTTGATTTGCTCAAATGATCTACCAGCCCATCATTAACAAACAAAACAAAATGTTAATTATAAATACATAACTTTGCAATGTCACAACACCATGCTATCCTAGTGGTGACAGTTGGAGACGGATCGGATTGTTTGCGTCATTTCAATTTAATTAAATTTACAAACAAAAACTGCAGACACGACTGCATTCTCGTGTCTTGACAACATGGCACTGAACAACATCCGTTTAGAATCGAGTACAAAAACACTACACACACTATCGCATGCTCGTCTGTTGACAACATAGTCTTAAAAATACCTCTGGTATAACGTTTATTTATATAAAAAATGAGATGTTACCACAACATGATTTTCTAGTGGTAACAGTTGGAGACGAATCGGATAGTTGCGTCACAATTTAATTACATTTACAAACAAAAACTGCAGACACGACCGCAGTATCGTGTCTTGACAATATGGCACTGAACAACATCCGTTTTGAATAGAGTATAAAGAGCGCTCGAAACAAAGTGAACATTTATTTCCGACTGTTAACACCGAAGGACAATTATAAACATGAAGACTACCTGCCTTGTTGCTCTCCTGATCACTTGCGTTCTCATGGTTACCATGCCTATGACTGAAGGTAAGCAATATTGTTTCGGATTTATCTCAATGCATGTTATTAAAATCTTCGAATATCTGTTGAGAACAACCCAAATGTGTATTAAATGCGTTATTTAGCAAACTGAGTTCGCATCATCTTTGATTGAGTCAATATTGTTAATATACAGTCAGTACATTTGGGTAACGATACTTTAAAGTTGTTTATGTAATGCATATAATAACATTGAAAGATATCTATATATGGTTCATTAACCAAGCAGTTTAACGAAAAGTAGTCGTTTGATGACCGATGATCAATGATTTAGATTGCAAAAAATATTTAATTCAAATACGTTATAGAAAATAGTGTTTGTAATCGCATAGCTTCATGCTTCATGCATCCGAATGTTGATTGCTTATTGGGTTGTTTACACCAAAGTTGTGTTATTTGCTCTACGAATTATTAGTGAGTGCCAAGTTTGGTGCAATCAAATATATTTATTAATATATGAATAGAGAATACTAGGTTAGCGTTGAATAGAGAGAAGTTTATATAGCGAGGCTTAGAGAAGAAAAATAAAAAAAACAAGCGTGGCATGTTTGGAAACTTCAAAAACAATGAAACACAGCGAACTATTGTTTGTTTATTAACTGCTTACACCTGTAAAATTCAAAAAAAAGTTCGAGAATGTTTGGAAAGAAATAAACGATAATAGAAATATCAACACTATTTATTGTTTACGAATATTTTAAATCCTCTAATACCTTTAACAAAAAATATTTTCTATAACAAAACACTTCAACATCAACAAATATGAAATATATATGCGTAGTGATCTTGAAAATTTCTAATTATAGATCAATACACAACGAGTCTAACATAAGCGGCCATGACCTTTACTAACGTCATTTGAAAGGAAGTCCGTGCAAGCGCGAGTCTATTTAACAAGGTGGGATAGAGGCTAGTCTATTCCATGGGGTTTTATACCGTCAATGTCGCGGTGAAGATGGGAAAAAATACAATTCTCGTCCTTTCATGCTTCGCACAGCACAATCGTATATCAAATATCAAGTTTCAAGTCAACGCATTGACATTAATGAACATAAGAAACTGGTTTGATATTTAAATCTATCTTTTTTATAAATCACATTACGTGTACGATTTCCTATTTCAGCCCAATGCCATTGCCGGACATACTGCGATGAAGTCACAGACAGTGATTATGGCCCGTGTGAACAAAGTGGAGGACCCCATTGGCGGAAGTGCTGCAAGATCATGGGAAACCGGGATCCTCCTCACCAATAGGTACCGTAATCTTTGTGTTGTAAAATGTGTTGCATATATGGCCACGATCCACATACTCAGTACCGTCAGATTTCTATTTTCAAACGAGTTATTACTATGCTTATGTAGAAAAAAACTCCAATGGGTTCTGAGTCAACGACAGGAAAAAACGACAGGCTGAGCAATTATGTATGCAAACCAAGCATCATATTGTTATTTCTCTCATGTGTTTGGTAGCTCGACATGTAGGAGATAAAAGTTATTATTAAAACACGGGTATTTATTTCATGGAAATTGTTTATATACATTTATTTATCTTTTATATTTTCAAATGTGTATTATAATAAAATGTGCTTATTTATTATATAACGTTAAATGAAAATCTATATTAACCGACTATATATATATATAGTAAATTGTAATTTCTAGCATTTTTAACGAAATCGGGATAGCGTGGTACCGAAGTGATTCGCATTTTCTTTTTATTATATTTTTTGTTTTATTTACACAATTTGTTGCAAAGAAAGAAGCACGTTTGTATCGTCCGATAGAATATTATTGAAACAGTTGGACGTTTAAAAGATACTGGCACACACATTATAACCAAACAAGTATATATGAATTTTTACACAATATGGAACAAATAAACAGACATCTTCCAACTTTATTCCAAATTTAACCAAACAAACAAATGTGCATATTTCTTAAAAAAAAATGTTTGTTCCAACATCCATTACGATACATGTACATGTTAATGCAAATACGCAAGAAACATTTACATTCAAACCAAGATTTGTCATACATTTTATTAATTTTAATCACTTTAACAATCAATGAATACAGGAACAGATTCTAGTCTTGTCAAGACAGTACAGTCACAGAAATAAGTGACTTCTGAATAAAATGCCGTTTTATGTGAAATTTGGAAAATGAATCCTAAAAATGTTAACAGATTTTAATATGAAAAAAGGAACTAAAAGCTAGCAATAATTAAAATAACTGGTTATATTCATGTCTTTAAATTATTAATAATCAAATGTTCGTCCACTTGAAAAATCGTCATACAACCATTACGTCATCATTAAAATTGATAAAATTGTTCAAAGTTCAATAATGTTACCAATTATCTCATGTACATTTAGGCTAAATAATTATGAATAAATAATGCTGTTTAGAACGTGTGACAAGGCACCAATCAATAAAGAGACACAAACCAATAACAGTGTGTACACCTGACATCCGGGATCTTTTCAATGAACGCGTGCAGTACGTGGTTTGAAACTGGAATCACATACTATTGCAAAAATATTGTTTAACGTCCTTGATTCTGGAACGTAGATCAGTAAAGGATAAACGACTATATTGTTTCTGTAGAATGGCCATGCATTATCACTTTATTTGAGTTTATTTTCAATACTTTACTTGAACATGAATTTTTCAAGTCCATTGGTCACACTTTACTGACGTTAATGTCAAACAAAACAAAACAAAAAATATCCAGATAATTTCCTAAAAGAAGACATTATAGCATTTGTTTCTCAATTCTAAACTACACATATCTGACGGTGACATTATGCGTAACGGGCATTTTACAGTATTTCCCCGGCTTTTGCCCAATGAAACCACGCCATAAATATATTATACTTTGTTTAGCGTCGATTGGATGTGGGGTAGAATTGTGTGGTGCCTGTAACAAACAATATTTGATTGTGTGGAAAATTAAGTATGAAGATGCATAAACAATGCATCAACATTATTTTCGATAAAAAAGCTTGTATTGATTATTGATCAATATTTGTCACCCTGGTCTCCTCAACTTTGGAATAATCCATTAACACCTTAAGTTTGGTACAAACAGCGCTTACCCATAATATCCACCAACGATAGTGTGATTCCTATAGTACCGTTTGATAGGGTATATGATTTGAAAGAATTGTTTATGTTTCTTCTTTAATTTTTTGGGGGTTTGGTTATTTGAGTTGGTTTTATAAATTTACTGAATCAAAACTTTAGGCACTTATGTAGCTCAAAGTGACAGTCGAACAAATACTTTCGTTTTGATTTTTATATAAAAAATCCAAAACAAAAAAGAAGTTTAGAATGGTGATTTTGATATGAATGCTAACAACTTCAAAGATCTGAACATTGAATATTGGTTGTTTTTAATTAAATTCTATTGTTTTATATTGTTTCGCAGTTTAAAAAATATTTTCATTAATTGTAGATATGAGATATTATGTTATGTAAATTTGTATGGTTTATTACATTTCAAATTGGTATTCATATAATAATTACTTAACACTGATATAGAATACAACTGCTTGTGATAAGTTTCCTAAAAAACTGTGTGTTTCCAGACATATTACTGTTAATTCGCTACATTTAAGTTACTTATCGATATGATACAAACTACACATAGGATGGCATGTATACAATAATCCCTTTGTATACAATATACCACTGTCATTAAAAGCTTCTTTTTTACAGAATATAAAACTCTATAACTCTGTATTATGTGAATTTGAAAGAAGACATCATGCTTTGAATAGGTATCATTTTGGCGAGTTTTTATCAAATAAAAGTGTTCATTTCATGTTCTGAATGAAAGTTGAATCGAAGCATATAGCGATTTTTGTTTTGGCTTTTTACACTGCTATTGCAAGGGAAATGTTATGGGATATTTCTGGTGGTTGAAACATCAAAACAGATATCGTATTACCACGCGATGTTAAATTCAATTTCTTTAATGTGTTTTAGGAATCGCTTATTTTTTGAATTTCAAAAACAAAAACATATGATGGTTTAAATATAATATACAAAAACATTAACCTAATATTATATATGTTCATCTCAGATGTCATCCGTAATGTTTGGCCTAATGGTTTCAACGACGCGTTTACAACGAAGACATCTTGTTTTTTTTTGTGTGAATATAAGTATACATGTTTAATGTTATATATTCTCATATAAACAGATGTATGCATGATGCCACTGAAATACGATATTTGTTTGCTCTGCTTTTTATTTGCGTTGATCCTCTTTGTTCGTATGTCATTCATAAAAGTTCAACGATGCTTCGTTAATTTTTAATCGTATGTATCAATTTTAAGCTCAATCATATGCATATACATTTTCTTTCGCTTCTTTCAACAGACATAATCAAAACATAATTTGTAAACACCTATTTATTTATATAGAGCTAGACCTAATAAGCAAACGAATATTGACGCACTTCACTTTGTTCTTAATACATCCCATTTATTATGAAAAGTTAAATGTAGCTTTCATACTAGAGTAACACACACAAAATACATCTGTTTTCTTTATTGTTTAAAACGCTGTCTGAATAATCAGATAGAGAGACAGTTAATTCAGACCTATACCAAAGTACATCGTCTACATACTTAAATATACACATTATTTTATGTCAGGTAAATACGTATCACAACAAACATTACATAACATACAACATTCATTAAAGCATACAACTACATTTAAACACATTCGATGGCAAGAACACATAGGTTTAATCAAGGCGGTACTGAAATTTATTTAACACATTATTAAGAATCAAATTTCTTAAAACAAAAAGCTTCTTTGATGTATTTACAGACATTTGAAATTACTGATTTGTCACAAAAAAGTAACTTGTGGAATGTATATACAATCGGTTGATATAAAATATACGGCCAATTTGTTTTCTTAGCTCATTGCAAAAGCGGCATATGCATATACAATAGTATTCGTCGTCAAAATCAAAGCCATTACAATATAAAAAATAACGTTCATTTCGTGATGTGTGATAATGAGCGTATTCAACTTCATTTGTTCGTTATGGTTGGCCGGCTCCTGAAAAAGACAATCATTCACGCAAAGAAAGTGTCGAAGTTGCATGTGTTTTCATTAGTTTTCTGTTATTTTATTTGTTATACACATACAACAGTAAGCTGCATTAAAGACACATGTGCACATCTTTCCACGCTTGTCTTCGCCACATACTCACAGATTAATGCAAAGCAATAACATGTCTTTAACAAACATACATTGACATGGCGAATCGTATAAAAAAGCGTGTAAATTACTTGCAAAATAAAACAAATCGTGGAATATTCATATGGCGTTATTAATTTATAACACGGCATATAAAGCTTTTTTTGCAGGTACGTATGACTTCCATTTAGAAGGCCGTGGGTGCGACTCTCGAAAGGAATAAATTGTTCATAATAAATGAAAGTAATTCTTCCCTTAAAAGCAATATCATTTGACATGTTTTGAAGCATTTTTCAACAAAGACGTGTACAAACCTTTATTTAAATGATAGCTTTACCTAATATATTTGTCCAATGGCAAAACCAGTATGTCCAATGTCTGCACAGGCAGATATCTGCCTCACCACCAGGTCGAATGGTAATTCTATCATCAAATGGATTGGTAATTTTACCTCCAGGTCTATTGTGTATGAGCCAGGTTGTAAAACAAATGTACATTTGGATTGATTACACGCGCTGCTTACTTTGGAAACCCGGGTATAATGTAATTTTCCACTCGCGACCTATGTGTTTTTTGTTAGTGGCCACCATTTTGAACAGGTAGGGTTTCTTCCGGTTATGTGTTGTAGTTTTTTCCCAATACAGCACACGCTTAATCAAACAATTTAAACACTTCCAGTGTAAAACACTTTATAATTAGAAATTCTGGTTTTATTCAAATATCATCTGAACTTTCGTCAGTCAAGTACGGTAGAAATGCTGGAACACAATCCGGGTCCTCAGAAAATTCAGCCATATACGTAGATAGGCCTTGTACCCTCTAAATATTCATGCACATTCATTCTACACTAATGTTTGATTCCACATACTTTGTTTCGGACAGTTTAGAAATTATCAATCTTGTGCTTGTAACAGTTACATTTCATAACCACATGTATTTTACATATAACCATAACGACCAAAAACATGTTGCTGTTGATTTCAGCTTACGATTACGTTTCCCATAGATTTAATGCGATACTTATTCAGAGGGAAATTTAAAAGCCAATACAATAGCGCAAATTTACTGATATAATTTAATGTCGACCTATAAAATTAGTAGGTGTAGAATGTGTGCCAATTATTTATGTTTGTTGTTGTGTTGTGTTTCTGCGAAAACATACCGGTTATTATGTGTTTACGTAGTTACCCAAGTGCGGTAAAGTAACAGCAAATCTGGATAATAATAAACCAGGGAATTACAAGAAATATGACATTTAAGTTATAAACTTACTGAGAATGCAGACAGTCTTTTTAAAGACATTAAGTGCTTCACTTTAAAATGTTTGTTTGTTTTCGATTCTCAAGATACATTCAAGTTTTTGCTGAAACACAATTTATATGGCATTTGCAAGAAGCCTAGTATCAAAACTATTAATTGAATTTGCTTTTATTTAAAATAGGAAAACAACTTAATTTAATATGAGCATGTACTATTTTATTCTTGACCGAAAAACGCCTAAGTACATGTCAACGAAGTTACAATAAGTGCAATATTCCTAAATCTAAATAGAGGCACGTACCTTCAGTCATTGGACTGGTAGCCAAGACAGCGCACATGACCAGTAGGGCAATGATGCAAGCTGTCTTCATAACGTTGTTTGTTCTTCGAAGTTTGCAATCGGAATATCTCACTGATAAATGAGCGCGCTTTATACTCAATTCCAACAGCATGCTGTTCAGTGCAATGTTTTAGAGACTTGCAGTTACGATTATCCTTCACTTTAAAATCGTATATAACATTAAAACATGTTTATGACTCTCAAACATCCATTTTGTGGTAAAGATTGTGGTAAAAACGAGGGGAAATGTCAGACACACGATTTCCTATTGGTTGAGCAGGTTTACGTGGTTTATGCCACATGCTACGTTTAAATGTACGTTTGTATTAAGACAATTTTCATTATAGCAGCATGTCTAATAATATAAAAATACATGTATCATTATAAAATTGTATAAATTGTGATAATGAAATTCCAATGTCTAGATATTACAGTTTTCAGTTTGATTAATTCAAAAACTGCTGTAAACGTTATTTCAATAGATTTAATGTCTTATTATGACCCCAGCTTTATTCTACTATGTGTATATGTTGTTTCGTTTTGTGCCGTACTGTACCGGTTTTTGCAATTGGTTCCTTGCCATAAATAAAGGACCGTAGAGGTGTGTATGATAAAGCTGCAATACTGCTGCAGCTTCTGGAGTTTCACTTCTTCATATTATTGTATTACTTCATTTTTAAAGTAACTCATATCGTGGCATTAAAAGCGTTTGAATGTCGATCTCAAAGCTAGTTCTATATTCGCAATTCAACGTTCAATGTTGATATCAGTGCGGGCTTAAAATTAATCCATAATTATTTTGAATTTCGATCGCAGAGCAAGCACGGTATTCGCTCGATACGTTTGACCTTTGA
Source organism: Dreissena rostriformis (assembly GCA_007657795.1). NCBI lineage: Eukaryota > Metazoa > Mollusca > Bivalvia > Myida > Dreissenidae > Dreissena > Dreissena rostriformis. The sequence continues at coordinate 49,814 of VMBQ01005248.1, forward strand.
ATGTCGATGCCAGCCAGATCATGCACGAAATTCAACCTTCATCGACATTTTCGGTTTATGTTGCAATTTCGATCTCAGAGCTAGCACGGAATGCTTACCAGCTCGATATTTGCTGTTCTTCTATAAATGTTGATATTTAGTGCTGACTCGAAATTCAAACACGCTCTTTATTCGCGGTTCAAGTTCCAATTCGATATCAGAGTAGGCAAGATATTTGTTAAATCTCGATATTTCCATCTCAGCTTTGAATGTCGATGTCACTGCTTGCTCGAAATTAAATATAACTTAATTTTCGCGGTTCATGATTAAATTCTGATCTCATACCTATCACGATACTCGCATCAGCTCGATATTTGCGGTCCGCCTTTGAATGTTTATATCAATGGAATGTTGATGTTTATGCTGGGTCGCAATTGAAAGTGGCTCGATATTCGCGGTTTATGCTTGAAATGTGATTTCAGAGCTAGCACGATATTCGGACTAGCTTATTTTTTTGAGGTTCGTTATTAAATTTCGATGTCAGTGCTGGCTCGGAGTTAAATATTTTAATACAAGCGATTCATTTAAGAATCTGGATCGCAATGCTCGTATGATATTCGTATCAGCTCGATATTCGCGTTAAACAGTCAAATGTCGATGTCAATACGTTCATAGGTGAAGGTCTTCGATTACTTATATGAGGAAAGAACACTCCATACCTTACATGAGGCAATCTACCCCCAAAACGTTAAAGAAAAAGACACACTCCATAACGTAAGTGAAGAACCATTAAAAACTCATATGAGTGAAAAACATTTCAGAACTTATATGATATAAGAAACATTCGAACATATATGACGGCAGAACCCTACAGAACGTGAATAAGGGAAGAACCCTTCAGAACGTATATGAGGGAAGGAATCCCGAGAATGTATATAGGTGTAGACCAGCCATTACGTATATGACGAAAGAACCATCCATATCTTAGATGAGGGACTAACCCTCAAGAACGTATATAGGTGAAGACCCTCCAAAACGTATCTGAAGGAAGACGCCACTAAAGCTTATATGTTTGCCGAACCCCCACAACTTATATAAATAAAAATATCATCCAAAATGTGTATGCGGGAAGAATTGTACTGAACGTATATTGATGAAGACCTTTAATACCTGACATGATTGAAGAAACATTCAAATCTTATAATGCGTAAAGGAACGATCAATAAGTTATATTAAGAAAACCTAGTGTTTTACCCAGGAGGGCCTCGAGGAATAGCGAAGTAAATTCAAAAAGGATTTTTTTAACGCGTAATACATTCTAAAAGGGCTAAAAATAGCGCGAAAAGCCGAACGTTTGGGGGACAATGTAAGCGCATATGTTGCGGTTTCGGAAAAAACTATTAATGATTGTCGGTAAGTTCCATCAGTATAAAGTTTCAAACGAGCCGCGTCGTGCAAACATGTCTGTTATGCCATAACCTCCATTCGCGCAGACTGGTCAGGAGACACCATGTTCGCAGTCGCGCAAGATTTCGCTGTCTATTTAGCTTACATTAGGACTCCTCGTCAGATAATACGGATTGGGAGACATGTCTGGAGCTACACTGTTCGGATATGTCCTAAATTTTCGCACGACGCGGCTGACACAAAAGCACAACATATAACGTGTTTCTCTCTCCGTCTGTGGATGGCAATACGATGCTATTTGCGATGTGAGGGAACGGAGTTCGTCACTAAATTATAGAATACATAATATATTATATCATTTAATATAATTCTCATCTCATTATAAAATACTGTAATGTGGTTTAGCCCAATAGCAAATACTTGCCTAAAAAAAACAATTTTCTGAAGGTAATTTATTATACGCGAGAATATTAAATTAGTTTATGTGAAACGAGCGTTATAAGAGTGAATGGTTTAAAGCGTTCGAAACATTCACATGTTGCCTTAGATGTCAATGGAAATCATAGCTCTTTAAACTAACTTTTGAACTTAATACACACATTACACAAACGTTGTTCATCAGTCAAGCTGACTATAATGGATATTATAACGTAAGAAATCATAAACTTCAAAAACAGTTTATATCAACAGTGTATCGGTTTATAAATCTGTGTAGTTCTAATGCGTGACAATAGAACAAGTTTGGCTCCAAATCTATGTTAATTGGTTGCCAAAAACAACAATTCGAGAATATGTACTAATTGTATCAAAAATGTTTCACGAAGTGCATGTTACGTGTCGCATTACGCTTAATTCTCTCATGCCACTCAAGCGTGTAGTTGTTTTCTCACATACACGGGACGCGCTCTGTTGCTATCGTGAACGGTATCGTACGGCGACATCTCCGCTGACGTTACGTTAAAAGCGAGCAACGTGAACGCACTGTCACAAATGAGAAAGATATTGATTTATACAAATTTAAGGAGCGCGCGAGAATATTAACAACATGTTGTTACGATTTTGAAAGAGCGTTTTATATTTAGTTGACGTTCGGTAAACAAGAAGCTCTTGGCGACAATTTATGACTGAGTGTCTTCATAAACATTAATAACGCATTCTTCTAAGTCGTCAATCAAAATGCAACAGCGTATATAAAGCTAGTCAGTTCTGGCCAACGACAATCAGTGTGTTTTTTCTGGTGTTGACAATATGGCTAAGCTGCTGATAGCGCTGTTGCTCGTGAGCTGCTGCATGTTGGCTCTGCTGCTGCAAGCTGAAGGTAGGATCATTCTGTGTTGATGTGTGTTCTTTTATGTGAAGTCTAAACAAACAATAGTTAATGATATGCGATCGGAGTGTCCTAAAAGAATTATTTAGGACAAAATGAGTTGTTAATCGTCTTATAGATATGTCTTTATTATTGTGAAAATATAGTTTTCGTAGAGTATTGACCAAGCAGTGAAACAAAATGTAGTTGTTTAATTGCCGAAAACGATGATGCAGATTGCAAAAAATACTGTATGGCAAATATTGTTAGCACTCGCATAATGGATTTCAAGCTTTGATCAGAATTTCGATTGAATTTATTTTTAACATCATAATTGCGTGAAGAATAACAAGCGAGTGTATGTAAGAATAATATATGTTTAACGCTGATTATCTTCCATTTATTTTATTCAAAGTATTGTCAATGTACACACAAAATACCAAATTGTGTGTAATATAATATATTTGTATATACTATAATATTTATAAAATACTAAATGATTGTGTTATATTTTACAGACGAAATGCAAGGTTGCACAAGATTGTATCTTAACTGTTTAAATGCGTCGAATATTACAATCGTAAATCAAATATCTAGTCAACACATTAACATTTAATTAAAAATCATTTTAATAAATCACATCCCTTGCATGTTTCCTTATTTCAGCTCGGCTGTGCCCGTGCAAAAGAACATGCAACGCATACAACGAGATTGATGCTGGCGTATGCATTTCTAACTACCGAGAAAGGCATTGCTGTTATAATCCTCGTCCCTACTAGGTATCGTCAGCTTTATATTGTAAAAAAATATTACACAGATGTCTCTGATACGCATTCTCAATACCGTCAGCTTTGCATCGTAAGACGTGTTACAAGTATACTCATGTTAGCCCCAACTTGAATGGGTTCTAGTTTTGTTTTTTAATATGTTACAGCTATAAGCATGTTTATGGTTGTTTTAAAAATCATGTTTTTTAAATTATATGACACAATTCTTGTAAACAAATATAATTTCACTTTCTGCGTAAGGGTTTAGAACTTGGAAAGATTATAAATAATATATATATTAACAAGTAAGAATGTTTTCAGTAAAGTGCAATCGCGCGGTTGAACGGTTAGAAAAATGTCGGATGTGGGGACTTCATATAACAAACGCGCGATTGCACTTTACTGAAAAAAATACTTACTTGTTAAACAAAATCATTATACCTATAGAAAACTCTCACGAATGAGCGGGCTCCCCACTTTATCCCATTAAAAATGGTGAAATATTTAAAAGACATCCTTAAAAATGTTAACTGGGTCGCGCTATTTTCTCCTAACAAAAGTCACGTGGTATAGGCACCGTGTCTCATGTGGTCGGTAGTTCGACATGTAGAAGATTAAAATCATCGTATAAATTACGTGCATATATTTCGTGATGTTTATATGTATTATTAATATGTGAGAGTTCTATATTGTAATTATAATAAATTTTAACAGATGTATCCTTTAATATATTGCCTTAAATGTCCATTTAAACTTTATTTACCTACTTGTTGACTAATTAAGTGTTAATATATGATGACGAAATAATAATCAATCAGTATAAACCAAACATAGTATTGACATGCGTATAAACAATACTTATATTTATTTTCAGATGTTGGTGATATTGCAAGCACAAGCTAGTTTCTACTATGTGATTATGTGTAGTAAAACTTAGCATAAATAAAAACATATTGAAATTAAACAACTTGTTTCCGTTGGTATTTCAAGTTAATTAAAATACTGAAAATAGACGAGTTGTCATTTAAAGCATTGTATCCGAAATCAGAAGTTAACTGTTTTCTCGGAGGAGAGAATTATCTTTTTATGCCCCCGGTAGGGTGGCATATAGCATTTGAACTGTCCGTCAGTCTGTCAGTCTGTGCGTCCGTCCGAAAACTTTAACATTGGCCATAACTTTTACAATATTGAAGATAGCAACTTGATATTTGGCATGCATGTGTATCTCATGGAGCTGCACATTTTAAGTGGTGAAAGGTCAAGGTCATCCTTCAAGGTAAAAGGTAAAAAAAAATCCAAGGGAAGTAACAAGCTTTAAAGGGAGATAATTTCTATACCCGCCAAATGATAAATAGAAATTTTATTTCAAAGCGGCGCAGTAGGGGTCATTGTGTTTCTGACAAACACATCTCTTGTTCTTACATGTGTTTCTGTTCACAACACTTGCAACAAACAAGCAAACATGGTTGCATTGTCCGATAGTCGTATTAAACCCATGGAAATATGAAAACAAACAGTCATACACATTGTAATTAAATGAATTTCAGCATGTTTAAGGACGTTGAACAAGCGTATTACAATATGATACTTTACTGTTTTGATAAATATGCAAACATACAATTAATGGTTTAATAAACTTTAATTCTTCTAGGTACCAATATTTGGGTATAATGTGTTTCATCGGTGGACCTTGCTATTTAACCTTTGAAACAAGAGAATCACATTAAGCAATGTGTAAACAAAACTGTCTTTTTTTTTCAATATTCAAAAGCGTCAATTAAAGTTTGACTTGATTTGTTTGATTAGCTAATACTTCACATTATTATTCTCAAGTTTGGGAGCTACAAGATGATTCTAAATCAGAAAGGATCCATTTAATTTGTGTTAAAGGCTTCTGAATGTTAGATACAAACTCAGAATACTTGTGATCAAGGTGAACTAGATAGAAACTCAATACAACGAGAGCTGTAGACTTAGTTATGTATTTGCATAATGTGTTCAATAAGAAGGCTTTAGATTTGTATTTAGTGCATATGTACATTGAGAAAGGATTACAATGTTTACAGCCTGTTTGCCTCTTACCTTTAATATTACATGCTTCAGAATCGTAAGTGTAAATTCGGAACCATCAAAATAATAACATAGAAATCAAAAGTTCGCCTTCTTATAAAACGACAGTATGAAAGTATTATAATCAGAAAAAAGGCTAAGTTGCATGATGTTAAATTGAGATTGCGGTTGAATGTTTTGCTAGATTTTAATTTAATCTAGTTTCAGGAGACGATCGTTCATTAATTAATACAGTAATTTTGTATTCAAGTTCATTTAAATAAAGGGGGATATTGAAATGACGCAAACAATCCAATCCGTCACAAACTGTCACAACAAGGTCATCATGGTGTGGTTGGATCGCGATTTATTGTTTCCGTTTGTAAGAATGAAATTTTGTGTCGCAAAACAATACATTATTTATAGTTATAATTGTCATGTACATATCGTTTGTATATCGAACCAAATATTATTGTTTCGTTTGGAAATGTGTGTTTTAAGACAATAACTGTCAAATACAAATCATTGGATTGCCAATTAAAGTTACCATTGATGGTCTTGAAATAGTATTGCATTTTTCAAATAACATTACATTTGTATCCTACATCTTGAGAAAGCAAATATTTTGAAGTAATTTCTATCAAAAGAAAACTAGTTACAAAACAGATAAGCATCAAATTATCAAAAATATATAAAACATCAATTGAATGTCGAATAATGTTTGAGGTATGTCCTTTAATTATGCGCAAGCATATGTTTGCACCATAATAACCCAGTTTGGATGCAACTATTAATTTCACTAGTCGCCGTTTATGTAGTATTGTGTTACAAACGTCATATACAATCTTTATTTTGCGATATGTCTGTACAGCAGACTTGGTGTGCTTGTACGAAAAGAGTAAACTTCCCTATCATTGTAATGGTCATTTAATTGATAGAAGCTAAGGAATCAATTTTGGGCATTCACAGTATTTTTATGATCCCGAAACGCATTGTGAAGCATGTAAACCTTTAAAATCATTAAGAACGTACTTTGTAAAGTTTGCGATGTCTCATGACATCCCCGTACCCTCCNTAATATGTGAGAGTTCTATATTGTAATTATAATAAATTTAAACAGTTGTATCCTTTAATATATTACCTTAAATGTCCACTTAAACTTTATTTACCTACAGTTGACTAATTAAGTGTTAATATAATTATGATGACGAAATAATATTCAATCAATATAAACCAAACATAGTATTAACATGCGTTTAAACAATACTTATATTTATTTTCAGATGTTGGTGATATTGCAAGCACAAGATGGTTTCTACTATGTTATTATGTGTAGTAGAACTAAGCATAAATAAAAACATTTTGAAATGAAACTACTTGTTTCTGTTGGTATTTCAAGTTCATTAAAATACTGAAAATAGACGAGTTGTCATTTAAAGCATTGAATCCATAATCAGAAGTTAATTGTTTTCTCGGAGGAGAGAATTATCTTTTTATGCCCCGGTAGGTTGGCATATAGCAGTTGAACTGTCCGTCAGTCCGTCAGTCTGTCTGTCTGTGCGTCCGTCCGAAAACTTTAACATTGGCCATAACATTCGCAATATTAAAGATAGCAACTTGATATTTGGCACGCATGTGTATCTCATGGAGCTGCACATTTTGAGCGGTGAACGGCCAAGGTCAAGGTCATCCTTCAAGGCAAAAGGTAAAAAAAACAAAATCCAATGGAAGTAACAAGCTTTAAAGGGAGATAATGTCTATACCTGCCAAATGATAAATAGAAATTTTATTTCAAAGCGGCGCAGTTGGGGTCATTGTGTTTCTGACAAACACATCTCTTTTTCTTACATGTGTTTCTGTTCACAACATTTGCAACAAACAAGCAAACATGGTTGCATTGTCCGATAAAGTCTTATTAAACCCGTGGAAATATGAAAACAAACAGTCATACACATTGTAATTAAATACATTTCAGCATTTCCAAGAACGTTGAACAAGCGTATTACGATATGATACTTTACTGTTATCAGGTTATGATAAATATGCAAACATACAATTAATGGTTTAATTCTTCTAGGTATCCATATTTGGGTAGTGTGTGTTTCATCGGTGGACCTTTCAATTTAATTTTTGAAAATTAGAAGGCCAGACATCTAGGGCAATTTTTAAACAAAACTGTTTTTTTTTAATATTCAAAAGCGTCTATTAAATTTAAACATGATTTGTTTGATAAGCTAATATTTACCATATTGAATTATTATGTTCAAATTTGGGAGCTACAAGATGATTCTAAATCAGACAAGATCCACTTAAAGTTTGTAAAAGGCTTCTGAATTTTAGATACAATTCAGAATAATTGTGATCATGGTGAACTAGATGGAACCTCTATACAGCGAGAGCTGTAAACGTAGTTATGTATTTGCACAATTTGTTCAATAAAAGGACTTTCGATTTGCATAAGTGCAAAGTCATATTGATAAATGATTACAATGTGTACAGCCCGTGTACCTCTCACCTTTAATTTTGCATGCTTCAGAATTGTTAGTGTTAATTTGGAGCCATCAACATTATAAAATAGAAATCCAAAGTTCGTTTTCTTATGAACGAAATTATGAAATTATTCTAATCAGAAATAAAACAAAGGCTAAGTTGCATGATGTTAAATTGAGTTTGCGGTTGAATGTTTTGCACGATATTAATTTTATCTCGTTCAAGGACGCGTTCGCTCATCACAGTAGTAATGTATTCAAGTTCATTAAAATAACGGATATCGTGTTGTGGTTGGATCGTGATTTTTGGTTTGCGGTTTTTAGAACGGGATTCTGTTATGTGAACAAATACATTATTTATATTTATAATTTTCATGAACATATTGTTTGTACATCGAACCAAATATAAGTGTTTCGTTTCAAAATATGTGTTTTTAAGACATTAATTATCAAATTTAAGTATAAATAATTTAATTGCAAATTGAAGTGACAATCAATTGTTCTAAAAATAGTTTTGCATTTTTCAAAAAAAGAAAAAAAATCTGAGCTGCATCTGGAATAAGCAGAAACGTAAAACTTTTTACTATCAAAAGAAATCTAGTTCCAAAATTCCCAGATATGCATAAATTAATGGCAGTAACTTTATAAACCTTAAAGTTATATGTGGTCCCTTATGCTTGCATAAAGTTTGATTCCACTCCAGAAAGATTAACGAACACACACACACACAGACTATTAAAAATCAAGGAGAATAACTCTGTACATACTTAAGAAAGGGCCATGGTCCTTTTACTATTCATTGTCTCTCATTGTCCAACTATAAATATAATTATTTATTTGAATACCTTCAATATCGACTGAATTATGATTTCCAAAAAAAATGTTTTTTTCTTTTGACTATTGGATGAATATGGAGGAAATCGCTGCTGCAAAAGTTTGATAGCCGGAGAGATCAAACTGTCTGATACAGAAAGATTGTGTTAGATGATGGTACCTGTACATTTACGGTGCTACTGCGTTTGTAGTGTTTACCTTATTTCCAGTTAAAGTGCTTAAAGCCCTTATAACGCTCGAAATCAACGGAAATTTCGTTAAATATTTCGTAAAATAAAGTTAACACATAAACAATCAGTGTTCCGTATAGCAATAGCCAAAATTTCAACACTAGATGTGGTCTGATAACATAAATTTAACACGATATACATTGCTCTTTTATGTTTGTTTGTGGTACAACATATTCAACACATGTTCATGTCCCATTTTAGTGTTCGCGTGTCGTATAAGTAGATATCATTGCGGGAAATTAAAATGGAATATATTGTGCCAAACAAAAATAAAAAAGAGCATTTTATATCTTGTTAAATCTATTTTACCAGAACACATCTAGCGTTGACATTTTGGCTTTTGCTATAAGGAACAATGATTGGCTATGTGTTATCTTTAATTTACGAAATATGTTACGACATTTTCGTTTATTTTTCGTTTATTTTGAGCGTTAAAGGGGCTTTAACTAAAATAGTAAATTACACATCAAAATAGTGATAACTTTCAAGATGCAAATTTTAGTCCCAATCAGAACGTACCCATTCCGCGCACGATGACGCTTTCGATTTGAAATACTCCACCAAGGTCTACCTCCCATGATGCATCTGAGGATGTAGTGTCTGTGCACGTGCTCCTGTCACCATCGTTACCAAGTGACGCCGCGCGACCATTAGCCGTGTCGGTCTGTGTTGAGTGCTTCCCGACGGCAACGTTATGAGCTAAAAACAAAACTGTTCATTACATTCATTAACAAAACTAAAACCAACATTATTTTGGGAAAGTCTTATTTTAGACTTCAATAATCTTTAAAATAACATGATTTATCAAAGTTTCACGATTATTTAAAAGTAGAAATTTAGAAACCTCGTGACTTTTACATCATTTCACTTTAAATAAATAAATAAAATCGTACTAATAGCGAAAATAAAGTTATTTGGTTAATTGATTTAATTTGTAAATCTACGTTGTCGACGTCTTTAAAAGGGGAGTGATTGTATTGAAGTTTATATTCAATCGATACCTGTAGCATCAGGATAATCTTACATAATGTGCAATCAACAGACGTGTTAGCTGAATACGAAACACCATGTTCCAGAGGTCTACAATTGTGGTTTGTGAACTTTTGAAAAATACTACTTTTTAGTTTACTTACTAGCGTCAACGTCACAGCTGCGCCCCTTCTACTCTCCCTCGCATGTGCACTTGTAACCACCAGCCACGTTCTCGCAGACCCCGCCGTTCTTGAATGGGCTCGCAGTGCAGTCTGTTGAATAATGATCATGATTTATAATCAATGCTGTTAAACTATGTGAACATGTAGATATACGATTGACTTTAAATGGTATTCAAATTACAATTTAATATTCGTTAATTAGTATATTTCATTCATCGCACTTTTAAATCATGTGTATCACGGTTGTATCATAAGAACAATGTATAATGTTTGAATTTTAATACAGAGCACGCGCTAATGCGTGTTCTTTGATATGTTATTTACGGTGGAAGTTATATTTTATTAATATATGTAGATGGGTTTAAACTATCCAGTCAATTGTTACAAATGAAAAGATACTTACGCTTTAAATGAAGCAACTGAAATCTGTTAATAACCATATCAAATATTGCTATGTTTTTGCTTTAATACCCTTGTTTGTCGATATAGTGTATGGTTAGACATACAGAAGCATCAATTGATACTCGATATTGACACAAATTGATTTGCACATAACACTGAGGTTTCGGGTACCGGTTGTGCTCGGCTCGGAACATCTGAGCGCTTTTTATTTGTGCTGTGCGTACTCTTTACAACTGCCTGCGCACGACTCTGTGTTTATCTTTATAGGGATAATACACGTTTTTGGATAGCATGATCACCTGCGGGCGCTCGAAAAATCCGTTACACCTTATGTCCCGTTTAAAAAAGGAACGGATTTTGAGATCGCCCGCTGATGATCATGTCCGAGAAAATGTGTATTTTCGCTATTGTTGCATAAACAAATCACACATACCAAATAAATTAATATAACATTGAAAACAATATGTCTTTTTCATTCGACATCGACAAAATAATTCGATTATTTGATATGACGTCATACAGTTCAAGGATGTGTTTTACATATGCCCCCCTCGGTCATCAGCAGAAATGACGAGGCTTTACCTTCGGATAGGCAGTTTTCGATTTAAAATGTGTTAAAACAGTTCATTCATGCAATTGTTTCACTATTTTTGCATAAACAAATCACACATACCAAAATAAATTAAAATAAAGTAAACTATGGGAAGTAACTGCGTGTGGACCAGTTTATGGATATGAAAAATACGTAGCAGGGCTTGAACGGCATGTGAATTGCCTTGTTAATACACGATTTCTCACGTTCAAGCCCTCCTTTTTCCAAGTTTCTGCACCCCGCCAGAGGGCATTAAAGATAGAGTTTATACAATAATAACTTATGAAACGCAATATTTTTATAACACGCAAATTGCGCTTGTAGTTGATTTGTTTTCACGAACAAGTCGCATGAAACCTTATATCAATTGACATTTTACACATCATAATTACGTCTTATGTACATAAGTGGAATGAAAAATAAAAGCGTAGAGCTGCACCATGCATACATTGACTTTTGATATTAAGTGTTACCTTGGCCTTTGACAAAAAAAGACACAGGGCTTGTGCGCGACACATGTGTGGTACAAACATTAAAAACTGCAAGATGACGTTGCAGTTTAATTCCAGAAAAAAAAATGTATTTTGCCAAAATTTGACCTTCGACCCCTACATGTTTTGTTAACATATGTAACGAGATACCGTCAGTGGTAAACTATTTCAAAATATTAAGATGGGGGATAAAGTCACAGGGTAGACAAAATGCTTAACGAACTTTTTTTTTTACTTTTCACCTTGACCTTTGAGGTAAAAAGACAGGTTAACATACGACGCATCATCTTCTCATGGTGGACATTTGTGGACAGTTATGTTAAAATTGCATGATTAATGATGAAGCTTAAGTCTTGACAAGCTTGACTACGGCCAAATTTGACCTTTGACCGCCACCAAGTTTGACCTTGAGCTTTGAGTTAGGGAGACTGGTGTTCCATGCGAAATGCCGTCTCTTTATGGTGTTCATAAGTGGTAAGTTTATATTTTAATAATGAATGATGAGTGTACGATCCGGAAACGCTGTTTTATGACAATTGTGACCTTTTGAGGTCAACGTATTACCTTAAACTTAGATATAGGGTGACGGGTATTACACCTGACACGCCGTCTATTTGTGGGGTTCATTTGTTGTCAGTTATTCTAAAATGTCATAATAAATGACGAAGTAACAATCCAGACATGCTGTGTAATGGCTAATTAAACTTCGACCTATATATTTGACCTTGACCTTTAAGATAAGAAGACGGTCGTTTTATTCGATACACTTTTTGCGGTGATTATTGGCAATAAGTTTATTAAACTTCGCATAATAATGGTGAATTTCTAGTCCGGACAAACTTCGTTATAGCCAAATTTGACTTAAGTTTTAAATGTTTTCAAACTGTAGCTTTCGTTCTTGTCAAAATCGTTGTTTTTATCAAATGACGTTAGGAGTTAACAAAATACCACTTAAGTTGTAAATGTTTTCAAACTGTAGCTTTCGTTCCTGTCAAAACCGTTGTTTATATCAAATGACGTTTCGAGTAAACAAAATACTAAATTAGTTTTATATGCTTTCAACAGATTATGACAATAACATTTCGACAATTGCTGGTGATAAATTAGTACTGTAATTGGTAATGATGATAGAAATAAAGATCAAACATTGACTATTTTTAAAACGATGTTATAGTCCCATCCGCTACCTTTAACACATTCCGTTGTATTCGTCCAATTGCCATTTATACAGTTGCTCACTACGTAATCGTAGTCTCGGGGTATGTAGCCGGGGTCGCAAGTCAATGTTCGAGTTGCACCTTCAAACACAGAGTCTCCGACAACCTTCCCTTTAGGGATGTTCTCAAACGGACCGCACACTTTAATGGAACATTTTCTAGAGACAGTAATAATAATTAGTTTTGTTCCATAGGATGGAAATGATTCTTAAATACTATTGCGGCATCCAAACTTGTGAAGCGCTTCTTTCAATTGAAGATTGTTCTATAAAAAAAAGCGCAGAAATTTGTACAAATAGTGAAAATGATCATATATTACATTAGATTGAAAATGTAGCAATATTGTAAGTTACACTGTTAGTAACTTATGGTGTATGGGATATACACCCTCAGTAATGTCATACCATACTCGAGCTTCCCATACACCATCAGTTACTAACAGTGTAACGATTATATCTCACCGACTACCTTTAAAGTATATAATATATAATATAATAGAATATAAAATAGAATATAAAATAGAATATATAATATAATATATAATATAATATATAATATAATATATAATATA
>VMBQ01005249.1:0-29542 GCA_007657795.1 Dreissena rostriformis
ATGTATGAATTTGTCGACACGTTATCGTACTACCGTTATTTCTTTAAAGCGTATTATTATTTTGTTTAAGTTTTTTTATTGCAAAAAACAAAATTACGAAATATATTTCGCTATAATATTATTTCGTTAAAATGCATTTTTGTATTTCATAGCTACGAATTTACGAATGTACCTCACGTTTTAAGGAAAAACATGTCGTTAGTACGTTTTTTTACAAAAAAAGTATTCCTTTTCTGGAAGAGTAAACAATTCCAAATTATATATTACAGCGATTTACGAAATATTATCAGTTTCTGTTTTCGGAATAACATTTCGTTATTATGAAATAATGGTATCTAAACGCAGTTTTTTATTATCGAATAATGATAAACATAATAGGCTTGGTAAAATTAATTAATTATTAATAAATGCATTAAGACCGGTGTAGAAACGTACACAAAAATAAGTACCACGCCCAACCGAAAAGAAAACCAACGAAAAAAAGGAACATGTTTCTATCTCGAACATGCCATTTTCGAGCAAATTAACTGGACAGTTATGTTCCAACTGGACAATTATGTGCCAACATTTTGTCCGTCATTTTCGATACCTCTGAGACGCCATATTTGTCACGTGACTTCCGTGAACTTTGAAGCCATCTGTCGTTAGTACCGTTTAGCAAGTCTCGTCGAACGGGATTTCCGCGGCGAATAATAAACTCCGCATTTTGTTTTGTTTACGTTGTTTTTCGTTTAATTATTCATGCGCCAGTATGGATTGCGGTCAGTTTTTGATGCGGTATGAATATTTAACACTTACCTGCGTAACTGCGGCGGGCAGTCACATCAAAGGGTGGCCAAAATGTTTATAAATAATAAACTTGCGTTACAATAAACTCTGCATCTTAGTATCAGTTATTGTGACCCCGTGTCGCATTTCTTGGCATCAAAAAGAATCAATAATAAGAAACACAAAAGAAAACCATTTTTTTCATTTGCCGTCAGCTAACAGACAAAAAAATAAATACATAAATTAATAGAGATATAAATCAATGTAACAATGTCCATATCTAATTAGAAAATTAAACAAATATGAAAACTGAAACAATGAAACAAATATAAAAAGTTTTATGTATCACGAGAATTATGAAGGGCATATTACAAAATAGCCCAAAATAATAATAATAATAATAATAATAATAAAAATAATAATAATAATAATAATAATAAAAATAATAATAATAATAATAATAATAATAATAATAATAATAATAATAATAATAATAATAATAATAATAATAATAATAATAATAATAATAATAATAATAATAATAATAATAATAATAATAATAATAATAATAATAATAATAATAATAATAATAATAATAATAATAATAATAATAATAATAATAATAATAATAATAATAATAATAATAATAATAATAATAATAATAATAATAATAATAATAATAATAATAATAATAATAATAATAATAATAATAATAATAATAATAATAATAATAATAATAATAATAATAATAATAATAATAATAATAATAATAATAATAATAATAATAATAATAATAATAATAATAATAATAATAATAATAATAATAATAATAATAATAATAATAATAATAATAATAATAATAATAATAATAATAATAATAATAATAATAATAATAATAATAATAATAATAATAATAATAATAATAATAATAATAATAATAATAATAATAATAATAATAATAATAATAATAATAATAATAATAATAATAATAATAATAATAATAATAATAATAATAATAATAATAATAATAATAATAATAATAATAATAATAATAATAATAATAATAATAATAATAATAATAATAATAATAATAATAATAATAATAATAATAATAATAATAATAATAATAATAATAATAATAATAATAATAATAATAATAATAATAATAATAATAATAATAATAATAATAATAATAATAATAATAATAATAATAATAATAATAATAATAATAATAATAATAATAATAATAATAATAATAATAATAATAATAATAATAATAATAATAATAATAATAATAATAATAATAATAATAATAATAATAATAATAATAATAATAATAATAATAATAATAATAATAATAATAATAATAATAATAATAATAATAATAATAATAATAATAATAATAATAATAATAATAATAATAATAATAATAATAATAATAATAATAATAATAATAATAATAATAATAATAATAATAATAATAATAATAATAATAATAATAATAATAATAATAATAATAATAATAATAATAATAATAATAATAATAATAATAATAATAATAATAATAATAATAATAATAATAATAATAATAATAATAATAATAATAATAATAATAATAATAATAATAATAATAATAATAATAATAATAATAATAATAATAATAATAATAATAATAATAATAATAATAATAATAATAATAATAATAATAATAATAATAATAATAATAATAATAATAATAATAATAATAATAATAATAATAATAATAATAATAATAATAATAATAATAATAATAATAATAATAATAATAATAATAATAATAATAATAATAATAATAATAATAATAATAATAATAATAATAATAATAATAATAATAATAATAATAATAATAATAATAATAATAATAATAATAATAATAATAATAATAATAATAATAATAATAATAATAATAATAATAATAATAATAATAATAATAATAATAATAATAATAATAATAATAATAATAATAATAATAATAATAATAATAATAATAATAATAATAATAATAATAATAATAATAATAATAATAATAATAATAATAATAATAATAATAATAATAATAATAATAATAATAATAATAATAATAATAATAATAATAATAATAATAATAATAATAATAATAATAATAATAATAATAATAATAATAATAATAATAATAATAATAATAATAATAATAATAATAATAATAATAATAATAATAATAATAATAATAATAATAATAATAATAATAATAATAATAATAATAATAATAATAATAATAATAATAATAATAATAATAATAATAATAATAATAATAATAATAATAATAATAATAATAATAATAATAATAATAATAATAATAATAATAATAATAATAATAATAATAATAATAATAATAATAATAATAATAATAATAATAATAATAATAATAATAATAATAATAATAATAATAATAATAATAATAATAATAATAATAATAATAATAATAATAATAATAATAATAATAATAATAATAATAATAATAATAATAATAATAATAATAATAATAATAATAATAATAATAATAATAATAATAATAATAATAATAATAATAATAATAATAATAATAATAATAATAATAATAATAATAATAATAATAATAATAATAATAATAATAATAATAATAATAATAATAATAATAATAATAATAATAATAATAATAATAATAATAATAATAATAATAATAATAATAATAATAATAATAATAATAATAATAATAATAATAATAATAATAATAATAATAATAATAATAATAATAATAATAATAATAATAATAATAATAATAATAATAATAATAATAATAATAATAATAATAATAATAATAATAATAATAATAATAATAATAATAATAATAATAATAATAATAATAATAATAATAATAATAATAATAATAATAATANTCGCCATATCTCTAAACTATCAAATGAATTTCGGCATATGTTTCTATTTAAAGATTTGATGAAATAAGCGCCCAATCAGAACAGGTGTATTCCAACATTCGTAAATCACCTGACGCCTAGTGCGCGCGTTGTGTAGAGTTCATGTTCTGTTACAAATTGTAGCCACAAATAAATACATGTATATATGCCCATGATATTTTCATTTTCTTTGTTCTGAACCATAAAAAGCGCGCGAAAATTGGCGTGGGTGTATTTATTTTTTACACAAAATCTTCGTAGCGCAGACAACATTGGGATCTTTTAATTTCGATTTAAAGTTTCGTAGTGAATTTCTTCTCAAGTACCGGGGTAGCTCGCGAATGATTTGGAATTGACATTTCATCTGAATAAAATAAAAATCAAACACGCTGTAACACGCTATATTTAGATTTCATGCAACATGTACAAGTCATTTTCTGGAAATCGGGAGAAATGAAACCCAATTTTGTGAAAACAAAAAGGGCAATTGCATTGATTAACACCATAAAAGTTAATCGTATTGATCATCTAAACGCTTAGTTTTAGTTTCCGACTTAACGTACTGCCCGAGTTTAAGTACGCATAAATGTGCACATAATATCTACATGTACATGAAGTATATGATTTTATTTTGTACATGTACATGTACATTTAAAACCAGGCCTGTTTAAAACGCGTGAATGACCCTCGCAGACAGGTGTTTACGGTAGCTGCGCAGCATCGCGGTGATCACGGGTGTTCCCGTTAACGATAGCGTGCAATCGCGGCGATTTCGGGTGTTCGCCGAACACCGCGGTCAGTAGCGTGTCCGCCCCCCGCGAAATGTCACCCATCGGGAAAATTGAACACCGCGACCACGCGTTTTTGTCCAAGTACACGATGCCTGTACTGTAAATAAATGTATACATGTATTATTAAACTAATTATTTATCCAAAGTCGCCATTTTTTAATTTTTTTTTACTTGCTCTGAATTGTTTTAAGCCCTAAAAAGATAGTTGCCGAGCCAGACTACCAACATTTGAAATGGAGTTGCCCGGGCCAAAATCTAGTGGCCCCGCGCTCACGGGCAACCACTAATTTCCATCCCTGTTAATGTAAACAAAATGATCGATATCAGTATCAGCCCTAGAAATAAGGGAATCGTACGATATGATGTGTATGAATTATGCCAGAAACTGAGAAAGGTACCACTAATCAGATGATTCGAGAGACAAATTTACTTCTCTAATTTCTAAACCACTTCTAATGTCGCGAAAATATGTGACATAAGTAATAGTACGGAATCAGGATAAATTAAATACATTATATGGTTATTAAGTTATAAAAAAGTACCTCAAATGATGATATGTATTATCAGTTAACACTCAAGAGAGCATATTTTAGTTTATAACTTTGTTTTATGTTATTTATTTAGTCGCATAATTTACCCACAAGAAACTAAATTGCGTGAATTGGACGTAAGATAAAACGGTTTTTAGGAATAAAACGGCTTCTAGGTACGAATATCCCAAAATGCTCAAACAGCGCGCTTTTGTATTTGTTCGTGTAAAAGCCGATTCTTTTTTAGTTTGTTTAATATAATCAATTATATTATGTAGTTTTGGGTCCAGATAAATAGATACTCCACCTATGTGCAAATTTAACATTTTAAGGACCAAAGCAACGAAATATTTCTTTATCAAGAATGAGGCCAAAGTTTTGGCGCGATCTTGATAACGAATGAATTGTGATGCTATAAGGTTAACTGTATTTACATTTAACGGTACGATGTCGTTTAAAACGATCCTAAGGGGCACACAATTTGAACAATATTACAACACTTATAATAACGGATACAACTCTGTATGTGTCGTAATAAACTGATTTATGCATTCATATATGCAATATACGGCCTGTTTGTTTTGCCTTTTTTTGCATTTTATCAACATAATTGTGAGTATTCTATATACAATTGTATGACAAAATATCAGAGTATTTTCCTGAAATACAGGATGAAATTAAGTAAAGAGATGCCTCTGTGTGATAATTGTTGACAGTTCATCTTCAAATTGAAAATCACAATCACAGTTTATATACACTTATCTGCTGTTAGTAAAATATAAACACTGCTCCCATACTTATTTTTTTTAAATACATGTTCATACATATTCACGCCCTCTGACTTAGTCTTTCAGTTTAGAGTTAGTTGTATTACTAAGCAGCTTTTAGCCTAAAGTCTTTTAAAATGCATAGTCGGGCAGAGATCTTTTGGATAGTGACACTATTTCAATATCCACACAGACGTTTCTTATGATCCCAGCTTTAATAATGTGTATGTACAACGTTGTGCTAAATGTACTGTCCTGTATTGTATATGTTTTTGGTTACTTGCCTTAAATAAAATACTAGCTATGATAAAAAATACTTTGAAGCCTCTTCATGATTATGCAGTCCGAATTTCCCATTTGTTATATCTAATATAGAAAACAAGGAAATGTTAGAAACTCTATCAGGATAGACATTTCTGTTCTCATCCACTACTTAACCGAATACCACCTATAAACAAAAACACAACAAGTATTAAGACTGGGATCACCGCCTTGGAACGGTCAATGAAAAGCATCGGGCGTTTAAGCATTGGATGTGTTAAATACCCTAGTGGGTACAGTCCAGGAATATTCGGGTATACACGTACTGTTGGGTCTTTTTTCGCATCACACATTTTTACAAATCTCGACAATATTCGTTTTAAAAATGCTCTATTCGGTGTAAACACTGTTCTCCCTGCTACGTTATGTTCTCTCGTTTCATTTAACACATTCTACGTTTTGGTAAACTTCACATTTGTCAACTCTGGTCTGTTAGATTTAAATGTACATGCATGCGACGGTGAGTAATTTAGTTCATTGGGCGTCGTGGAAGATAGAACTACATAACTAATACACAGGTCGTGGAAGATAGAACTACCAAACTAATACACAAGTCGTGGACGATAGAACTACCAAACTAATACACAGGTCGTGGACGATATAACTACCAAACTAGTACACAGGTCGTGGAAGATAGAACTACCAAACTAATACACAAGTCGTGGAAGATAGAACTACCAAACTAATACACAGGTCGCGGAAGATAGAACTAACAAATTAATACACAGGTCGTGGAAGATAGAACTAAGCAACTAATACACATGTCGCGAAAGATAGAACTAACACACTAATACACATGTCGTGGAAGATAGAACTAACAAACTGATACAAAGGGTGACACAAACCGAACATCAGCGATCCAGGATTAATGTACTTTAATTTCATTTGCACTTTAAAGTAGAAGTTTTCACTTTTCTTTGCATGTTGTTATATAATTCGTAGATGGTTGGTAATCCTCAGAGGTGTAGCAGACCTAATTATGGCTTTAGAGAATATACTATTGTCACATTTGTCACAGCAATCTCTTGGTAGCTACTTAAAACTCTTTTCTTCCATGTGTTCGAATGATGCTTTAAACACTGGGTTAAGAAGATTCTCATGAATTGCACCAAAAACTTGTGAATTCCAATAGCTGTTTTTACTTCAAATGTTGACGTCCTATCATGTAGATGTTGTATTGGTTGTAGCATTTCGAATTGAAATTTCTCAAGGATGACTGCATTCTTGTTCGGCAGTATTCATTTGTCGAATCCTGCGTCAATTCTATGTATAACTTATGTTTTACAGATTATGCCTTTACACAGGAACACAATGAAATTCATTTGCACTAACAGAAGCGTTTTGAATATTATGGAAACAAATGCACATTACACATCTAGCAGGTGTATACATTAACGGATCATTCAAGTAAAACTTAATTGATTCAAGTTTTATCAATATAGACCAAGAGCTTGGGAACATTGTACAGGACTACGGAACTTCAGAGAAGTAGATAACGTCTCTGGGAACTTTATGCATATATATATATATAAAACAATACACGGATTCATTTGAATAAATTTGGGAGACGATAATTTAACTTACATCTGTGTGAAATTATTTGAAAATCCAAACATAGGGGGCTAAGTGAGACGTTCGGCGCTCCTTCAAAACGACAAACCCCTCTATGTGTTTTTACAGATTTTTTTGTATGTAATGCAATCTGGGATCTTGATGGCAATAGCTGGTGTAAACGAACCGTTTTAATCATTTTGAAAACGTTTTCATCTGGAGCCTTTCTACTTTTGGTTGGTTTTTCTAATTTAGTGTCGTGTAGCCTCCTGTCGCGGACAGTCTAAAACGAAAGTTGTCGTAATGAAAATTTGCAAAACTTGTGGAGAAGGGTCTATCGTTGAAGAATATGAAGATGGGAGGACGTTTTCTGTTTGCACTGACTGCGGCACACTAGATAATGAAACGCCAGAACTTACGTCAGATCAGCAGTTTAGAGTAAGAATCATAGATGACTAATTGTGGGATGTAATAATTCGGATATAGAGGAAGTTATAAGCAGGATGCTGTGTCCTGATTCTTTTTGCTTCCTTGCTGCCCCTCTGAACCCGCCAACATTAAAATATGAAAATCTGGAAATGTAATATATTTTTGCCAATATTTTATTGCTGTACTGTGGGAGTGTTCTTTTCGATCTCCCCCAAAGATAGTCCATATAAACGGACTCCCTGAGAGCCTTTGATAATTTTTGCTTTTACCCAGGAAACGGACTCCTTATAAGTTATATAGTCACAGTGCGTCCATGTTCCAGAGGAGACCTGCACTTAATGGGAAGTTGTCTCAGACTAGGAAATTCTGTTAATTATGCAGAAAATCCAGTATAGATTGGAAGGGCTTTGCACCCTTCCCCTGTTTAACAGACCATAAACATTTTGCGATGCTAGATCCATCTCTTTTGAAAAGGACTCAGTAATTTTGTGTATTGTTAAATAATTGGACCTGGATTGCAGACTGAAAAAGAGTTTTTAGTACATTGTATGTACCCCGTGTACTTTTAAGTAGTACCCAAGTCGACAATGACCTACATGTATCTGAGAAACTGGGAGGCTCTATTAGTAGTTGTGGGCTCAGGTTCTACTTAAAGTATACTAAGATTCACCCCGGTTATGGACATACTCTGGGGTACTTTTTAGTATATTTTTATTACCCCGGGTACTTTGTAGAATACTTAAGTTTAGCAGGGGTACTTTAAGTAGAACCTTAGCAGACAATGACCAATTTAGCATAAGAATTACATATGCCTTATAACAAATATTTAAGTCGGTCTGAACTACTCCACAAATATATCAGTTTAAAAAAATATTTTAATGGCATTACATAATATTACGAACTCATTTTTAATCACATGAATCACTATTAATATCAACTAAATCACTACTGATAGTGTTAAAGTAAATTTTAAAGTAAAGTATGACATTCAGTTTCTTAATTATGTTTGTGTCCCACATATACATGTTAACCTACCTGTATATTATATATTCTATTTTTTTGCAGGGAACAACAATCACTGATGGAAGTTTTTCTGGGCTGAAAAACGGTTGCAAACGTTTCAACAGGAAAAGGAGAGGATTTGAAAAATGGCATACAGATGGAAAATTACTAATCACAAGGATCGGGACACAGATGAAAATTAACGAAAACATGATAGAAGGTGCCCAAGGCCTGTTTGAGCTTGTATTCAATGATCTATTTAGAACTAGTACAAATTATAAACAAGCAATGTGTATTACCTGTCTTTTTGTTGAAACCAGGAACTCTGGACGGGCAATTAGACTCATCGACCTGTGCAAATGTTTGAACGAGACAAATCTACTGAGCAATTGTAGTAAGGCTGTACAGTACTTGAAGTCATTTCACAATGTTCAAATTAAAGAACCGTCTGTCAATGACAAAGTTGAACAATTTTTACAAGGTGTTGGAATGGACAAAGGTATCATAGAATTAACAAAGCAAGTCATGGAACTGCTAGTTGACGGATTTCTTTCAGAAGGGCGAAGTACAAATCTTGCTGTGATATGTGCCGGATATTTTGCTTGGCAGTCAAGGACAACTGGAAGTCGGGTTTCTAAGACTTTCAAGAAGTACTGTGATAAATTTGGCTTCACAAACTCAACTCATCTTGCTGAAAGAAAACAAGAACTTCAAAAATTTCTGGTTTCCTTGGCAAAAGAACTACCATGGATGTCAAATAAAGACACAATTCGTGCTGGTGATCATATTGATGACATTATTAAGCATAAATCGTATCTTTTAGTAAAAGCAAAATTAACTAAAACAGAAGTTATCAAAAGAAAACTGGAAACGTATGAAGATAATACAAAGATAACTGAACCAGCTATTGAAAGTCAGAGTGCCATTAAGATACTCGGTGAAACAAATCAAAGGATTGTTATCCAAAGAGCTGCACAGAAGAGGAAGTACATGGAGACCCAGATGGAACAGCCAGGTATGGTCTTTAGGAACTGCCCCAGACCTTCAATATCTAGACGTAGCAGGTCACAGGATGATAATCAAGACAGAGATTCAGGGGATTATTTGGCGAGTTGTGTGCCTGAGAATGGGTGTAATGATTCCGAGGAGATAGATTTGGGGAGTGATGATGACACAGATATGTATATACTCAATCCGGAAGAGGTCCTCCAACGGAAAGAAGTCTTAAACAAATTTGAGTTTAAATGAACCACTGTCAGTTTGACAAATTTGTTTAGGGTATTGCAGTACATGCAACTATTAAATGAAATAAACATGAAATTTAACTTTTCGTCTATGAAGTGACTAACTGTACTAGTATGTCACATAATTTTTTACATATACATGAACACATTTACCTTTTTATGAACCCCTTTTAAGAAGAGGGGGTATATTGTTTTTCTGGATGAAGGTCGGTCGGTTGGTCTGTCTGTCTGTCGGTAGACCAGTTTGTTTCTGATCAATAACTTTTGAACGAATAGACCGATTGGCTTGATACTTCACATGTGCATTGGCCTTGGACAGTAGATGACCCCTATTGAAATTGGGATCACTAGGTCAAAGGTCAAGGTCACTGTCACAATAAATGTGAAAATCATTTCCGATCAATAACTGGTCAACCGATTGACTGATTGACTTGATACTTCACATGTGCATTGGCCTTGGACAGAAGATGACCCCTACTGAAATTCGGGTTACTAGGTCAAAGGTAAAGGTCAATGTCACAATAAGTGCGAAAATCAAGGTCCTGTTTTGGGGGCATATGTCTCTGATCGCGGAACTCTTGTTATATAAATGTTCACCTCCCACTTCTTCAAAGAAGCCATGATACATGATTTGCATCTGTTGGTCGGATGGTCAGTTGATCAGTCACACAATATTCTGAGAATTTCTAGGCATTCCATCATCTAAATTGGTCAAATTCAAGCTTATAGGGATTTGTAACATGAAATCTTAGAGGCACAATGTACAGTTTGAGGAGACTTTCAATTGTGGTGTTACACCATTGAAACACCATTTTATACTATATTCCATAAATAGCGGATAAATAATGGTAAAATTGAAGAGGTGATACCATATGTGTTTAATTTGGATGATTAATGTTCTCGTCTGTGATTGTTTATATCTTGTTATTTACAATAAAATAGTTTTGTTATAAAATTATAGTTTTGTTTTGTACTTTAAAAGCGAAGATTTCTTATGACCAGTCACAGTGCTCATCTTAGCTTATTAGTATTGAAACATCAACATAGTACCTTATTATTTGCTAAAGATTTTAATATCACATTTTACCTTTTTAAACCGGTTCAACAATGTTGAAAATCCTTAATATTTTATCGGTCGGGCGTGAGGTTGGGTTGTTTCAAACAGATTTCTAGTAAATAACTGGTGTTTGCATAGACCAAATTTAATGAAACTTTGTATAGCGAGCTTGAATTGAGAGCTAAATAGGCGTTGTATGTGGGGCGTGTTGGGACAAGTTTATGGTCACTGATACTTAAAATAGAAAACACTTTCCACTTAATCACTTGTGTTTGAATGGAGGTATTGCACTGGCGTTTTGTATATAGGTAGCTTACTTGAACGCCAGTCTAATTGCTGTTTGGGCCAGTCAGATCAAGGTCAGGGTCACTGTGATTAAACAAAAAATCAGCGAACATTTTGTTTCCAGTCAAAAACTTCAGTTTGCATTGACCAATGTTGACTAAACTTAGGATATACAAATCTTGAATGGAGACCCAACTTAAGATGATATTTGAAGCGTATCAAATAAAGGTGAATGTCGCTGAAAATCGTGCCTGGTTGCTCTGTTGGAAAAGCGTTGAACTGCGATTATTAAGGGTTGAATTCCCGGCCTGGCCACACAACTTGTGTGGCTATAGGTCCTGAAGTTCTTTCTATGGCCATTCCCCCTTACCTCTGATTCAAGTAGGGCAGTCGTCAATTACTGGAATATGTAAAAGCACTTTGATTTGGGAAACAAATCCAACCATTGTCCAACTAAACTGTTCCAAAATAAGAAAAAGCATGCATCAATAATTCAGTTTTATTTTGAGGTCACCTTGAACAGTTCAACACCATCCGTCCTGTTTTTTTTTGCAGTTTGCGTCGTCAACTTTTAGCTCGTTACCACTCTATCGGCCACTTTTTTCATCCAATCTGGATAAAACTTGCTCTGAATGCGTATCTGGACAGATACAGGTATCGAACACATACTATATTTTAATTAATCGAAAATCAAAGGCACCAACTATTTTTTCAATGCAACAAGTAAGTTATCGAGCAACTGATTTGAAACTCTAAGTCAGTGATAGGAAAGTCAAAAAGGAAATTTCAACAGAACCATGACATTTGATACAACAAGCAATAACGTGCATAGTTGAAGCACTTAAAAAAAATTGTCGGAAAAATACAATACTACTAAAACACATTCAATTTTTTACCCCTATACAGACCCCATTCTTTATATATTTTGCTTTAATTTCCTGGACAATGTAACGATGAATGCATTTATCTTGACATTCACATACTTTAACTGCTAAATAACAGTAAATATGAATATTTGAGAACGTCACTCAAACGTAGACGGCAACCGTCAGCTCATGTTAAAACCATCCTTCTCCTGTTAGATTCTCTAAAAAGAGCCATTCAGTACTTTGAAGAAAAACGCTTTGATGCTTTGTAGACTCTGTTTGTCAAGACGATTCTTTTATTCATACACTTATCTAGATGTAGCAGGGTTCGGTATAAGGAGAACTTATACTGCCTTGCTGTATGAGCTACCTTTTATAGCGACGCGGTAGAGTGTCTGCCTGATTTGGTACCAGGAGGTCCCGGGTTCAATCCCTATTGTGGTCGGGGATTTTTCTGGCTGGGTAACATTGGAGCCCAACGTAAAAAACTCACCATGTGTGTCAGACGTCCCTCAGATGTCGTGGCAGAAGGAAATTCGTGGACGAATTTCGCAAATAGAAGGGGTGTGTGTAGCAGGAATCGGAATCGGTATCAGGAGAACTTATACTGCCTTGCTGTATGAGCTAGCTTTTATAGCGACGCGGTAAAGTGTCTGCTAGATTTGGAACCGGGAGGTCCCGGGTTCAATCTCCATTGTGGTCGGGGCTTTTTCTGGCTGGGTAACACAGACATATATGTTATGAATGATACGCTCACTAATGGTATCTACGTATTTTAGTGTAAGTTCTAGTCTCCCGAAGAAGTATTGTGTATTACCTATATCCAGACGTGTATGACAGATTATTTCAATTTATTTGGCATGCATATTATGCACTGTGTACTGTATTAGTTAGAACGCATACTAAGTGTCGCGATTTCAACTGAGTTTTTTTTGTTATTATTCTTTTTTATACGCCCGTTTTTTCAAAACGGGACGTATTATAGTTTCACCCTTGGCAGGCGGCGGCGGCGTCCACAGCAGTGTCCGCTCTCTAATTCAAATAGTTGTCATCCGATCTTCACCAAACTTGGTCAGAAGTTGTATCTATACAATATCTAGGTCAAGTTGAATATGGATCATGCATTTCAACTTTTTTTGTTTTTGAAATGGGCGTATCTTGTGACAGTTTGGCACTCTTGTTTGTTTTGTTTTCGTGTATAGGTTTGTAATACGAATGTTTGTAGTCAAATGACTGAAAAAGGTGAGATATTACATATTGAATAGCATTCTAATGAAAGATAAGCTCTAACAATTATATAATTCTTAGACATGCATACACAAGAGCAGTCTTGGTTCAGAGCTGGACGGAGCATATGTAATCTTCGATTACAGAGTCGTCATTGAGAAACTCCAACGTGAGCTTTAAGACATCTTCATCGACGATAAGAAAGCGTTCGCCAGTTTGACTCGCATGCAGATACACCAATTGTAAGAAAGGGAACGTAGGCAAAAAAATATTATACATAATGTACCGGGTAGTAATAAAAAGTAATGAAGAATACGTGTGTTTTTTTTACAGAATTATCAATTACTATCTTTAATGATAATAAAAAAAGGTCACGTTGGTGGTATATTGGATATGTTGTCTGTGTAGCCGCAAGAAGGTCCCGGTTTGATCCCTATGGGCACGGTGGGAGCGTTCTCAATATCTCTACTTAATACTGGTTCTATCCAGTAAACTGACTCGAGATTGTGTCAATAAGCCTTAGGCTTTCTTAGACTTTGGAGCAAATTACTGAAATTAAAATAAATTGATTTGAACAAATATTTATAATAAAAATGTCATTAAAATAAGCATTGTGCTCAATTATTTATTTTATAATTATTCCAGTACCATTGTCTTTGTCTTAGTTGTTATCAATTAGTCAATTATCTCTAAAGCATCATAATTATACGTTAAGTTCATCCATATTTCTTTATTTATGCATTCCATAAATATACATGTATGCAACAAACGCACGTGCATCGGTAATACTATGAGCTTATTTATCTGTAAACGGCTGCACGCCGCTAAAATAAACATGTAGACGATGTTAGTACATGCATATTCAATACATTCATTTAAACCCATTTATGCCTAGAGCGTCTAGAAAAAGCCTTGGCAAACACCGTAGACCCAGGTGATGCGGCGTCTCATCAGGGTCTGCGCTGTTTGCTTAAAGCAATTTCTGTAAGAAATATTCTAAATATAGAAATAAATATACTAGACATCCCTAATTTTGGAAATAAATTGATCCAATTTCGAAGGATGGGAGAGTCCACTAGGCATAAATGGGTTAATTAATTAAAGTGAATACAATGGAAATGTATGGCAATACATAACACTTCACAACATTAATTTGCAAGTAAATGAAAAGTAACACAATGAGTTAAACACCGTCACCAACTTGTATGACATGTTTACTGAATACAAAGTGATGTTATCTTTGGAACCACTGTGGAATAAATGATTTATGTATGATAACCCATTCAATGCATGCATGAAAAACACGTATAATCAGCACACTATCCATTTTTTTCGAAACACTTTTGCATAGTAACATTTATTTATTATGTATCAAAATAAATCATGCTGGTTTTGTACACGGGTTTTAAACTTATATCATTGACCAACAAGTACGAGCCAATTCATGTTTAACTAAATAAACAAGATATTATATAAATGAATAAATTAAGAAAGCTAGATGTTACTGTCAAGAATTGCATTGTCTCACTCCAAACGATTATAACACAGTTGTCACGAATCTGACCATTCTTTTTCTTATTTGTTTTGCAAGTTTTCTTTATAAACTAGTAATACATTTATTTGCAGACATTGATTGACATGCAGACTAATCTTATTTTGCATGGAACTTTTCAAATTTCTTTAACCTGTTTATTGCGCGAAAATTGTTAGTTTTTTAACTACTTTGTGCCAGTGATTGAATATATGATCTTTGTTATGCCATAGCTGATTTTTCTTTACAGACGAAAAAGATTTATAATATTCAATATAAAACAAATATTTTGTTCCATCCAAGTAAACCAACAGAACTAATAAACAAGATCACCATCTCTTATAATTTATTAATGGCAAAGTTTGATAGTTCCGAAATCGCTCCTTTTGTGATTTCTAAAAACCAAAAATCTCAGTTTTCTAAGAAGAATGGATTTTGTGATGTCTAGCGATTGTCAGAACATCTAAAAACGTAAAAAAAAAAAAAATATACAGAAGTTATGTTTTTGTTGATTTTTAACAATCTGAAGATTTAGTATGTTTATTTTATATATTGCTTAAAGCAATTGTGATCATAAGAGCTAATAAATGTGCTTGTTGTTGTTATCATTTACAATACAAATATTACCAAAAGGTTAGTAAAAGTGGTTTTGTTTGATAAGTTCAACTGAAGAGCATTTTACTTAAAATTGGCGAATAATTGCTTTGTCCGTTGGCGACGAAAGGATTTTTTTATGCAAACAGAGAGTTTTATTTAGCAAATGTAATAAATCAATCATTGTTTTACTAACTGATCGATTTTCATTCAATTATTATGAAATGTAGCTCTCAAGACCGGATTAAGGGAATAAACACCGGATCCTGAATTTCAGTGTTTCATTTCGCAGTGGTTACCTCATCTTAAATGTGATATTTCGAAAACAACGTGGCGGTTCACGTTTTAAACAAATGGCACTTTTTTAACAAGTGTTGATTGATTTATCAGGATAATAATAACAATGATGTTTTGAATTGATTGAAGTAAATACATTCTAAACTAATATTATTCGATTAATTGCATCGGGATTAAGGCAATACATTTAAAGCGGGTTATGTTTACTTAAACTATATTTGATAAAAGTTATCATGACGACAGTGAACATGTTAATAAATGACGTTATGCCTTATTCCACACCGAAGGGCCGAGAAACATAAACAGGAAGCCTAAAAAGGTATAAAAAAAAAACTATTTTTAGCGGAGAAAACCATAAAATGGGAATACATTTATATTGTGTTCAAATAGCCACAACATAACGACGTCCTTTGTAGATTTTTTCTCGAGGTACTTATTTGCATGTGATATAGTATTTGTCAACGTGTTTATGCTGCTTTAAATTTTAATACATATCATAACGAAAGTAGATGAGCGTGGCAATAAAGTTTTATTTAAATAGGTATACATTTAGGTATGTCAAAAACTGATATGTATAGCGTTTACTAGTAAATACCACAGAAAGATACCCGATGGTTGAACTTTGTCCACCAATCACACAAATAAGCTTTTAATATTCTGTAGTATGAACCTAAAAATAAATGAGTATAA
Organism: Dreissena rostriformis; assembly: GCA_007657795.1. NCBI lineage: Eukaryota > Metazoa > Mollusca > Bivalvia > Myida > Dreissenidae > Dreissena > Dreissena rostriformis. The sequence goes on from VMBQ01005249.1 coordinate 16,923, forward strand.
TTATAAAATTGGAGCTAAATTGGCACTAATTGACAGCAAACAATTGTTCCCTAAATGATACAAAAGAAAACTAAAATACATTAGGCAGAACTTATTGGTTCCTGACAACAATTTCAACTTAATAAACACACTGAGCTCCCGTTTGAAACAATATTTACCATATGTATTTGTATTCCGAAGGTTATATAGTCCTTGCGCGCATGAGGCTGCATTATTTATATATCGTATACATGTATCAGGTAAACATTTCTTTATATCCAAAAACAACAAAAATAACGGTCCACTGACGTTTTGCAACCATATTGCAGATTTTATTACCGTTGTCCGGTTATAAAACACATTTGTGCGATGTGTCAATGGATCAATATGGGGCTGTCCGGCTAGCACAGTGGTTGGTACTCGCGCTTCTCTCCTAGACGACCCGGGTTCAATACCCGTTCCCGGAAGCATGTGAATTTGGTTTGAGGTCAGTTAATTAGGTACGAGTGCGGGGACACAATCCTGGTTCACACATATGCAGGCTCAGAAATGACCTTTTAAACTTTGAAATACACACACTCGTCAACGGATCAACAGAACAGAACAGACAGTTTATTAAGACTTCTACATACGTACATCGTCTTTAATTCATACAATTATAAATAAAGCAATGTAGCGTGTCAGAATATAATAATTGTGACAAAATCAATAGTACAATATATATACATGTTGTGTGTGTAAATTCAATTATATTTCAAAACAAAGTAAGAACAGAGAAAAACAACGATTCTGAAAAGAGGTAAAATACTTAGTTTAAAGGCAGTAAGGATAAACTATTATTTTTAATTGACTATGGTATATACGGTATAAATTTAAACCAAAAGCAATTACAAAGAAGAAAAACTATTAATTTACATAATATAAATGACTGAAAAGTGATACATAGGCTGAGTAAAGAAAACTATGAAGTTAAAAAGTGATGTTTATAATAAAATTTCGTATAGTTAAAGCTTCTTTTACATATTTACATACATTTATAATTTCAAATGAACATGTTGATGTCAATAAACTATGGAACTTAACAACAGATGGATTCAGGCAATAAGCACGTTTAATGTATTTTTGACGTAGTAGTTGGTAGCATGAACAAACACAGATGAAATGGAATTCGTCCTCTATGTCCTGTTGAATACAACATAGACTATAACGTTCTGCACGAGGGATATTGTTGCTTGAGTATCTTCCGGTCTGAATTCTCAACTGGTGGGCAGAAGCCCTAAATTTTACAAAGTATCAACGAAAATAGGAGAAATGTTAATAAAATGCAACTGTCCAACAATTTAGCAATTTATGTTAGGAAAAAATCTGTATATACGAAAACTTTAATTCTTTGGGCTGAACAAGAGGCAGTCCGAAAACTTAATTTCGGTAAGACAATTTCATAAATCATGAACATTTTTTTACTGTGAAACAGTGTAAGTTTTTGTCCAGACACATACAGGTTCCAGTTAGTAATTATGTGTTGTGGGTATGGTATGGATTTTTTTTAAGTATTCTGAAACAAGTTCAATTTCTGAATCTTTTTCTTCTAAAACAATTGGAAGCGAAGATGTGTCAACTAGATTAACGTTTCAAAATGCATTTTCTTGTATACACATGTTTTATTAAGACATCAATCAGTATATACTATTTAATACATTTAGTTTTTAAATATATCTATCATTATGTCAACACGTCTATACGTACTTACAATTATTAATATGAATATCACCACCTTTTGCCAGCCAATGGGCGGAGTCTTAACTTTGCAGGTGAGCGACTGTGTATACATATTTATATTTAAGAGTACACACTAAATTCAATGTGTAAAAGTTCTCCAGTTTTTCTAAAGTTTCTTGCATAGGAATGATTCCATATTATATTCTTAGATACCAATATATACCATCGTTTACTTAATAGGTGTTGAAATAATTTAAGTTTCTGGTCAAAGAACATTTCAAATTGCAGTCACATGTTTGCGAATTTTATTGAAATAAAAACAATTATTTCCACATTCTAAAAAGTGCACCGTCCTCGTCCACCTCTTCCTCATTATCTTACTGCATGTACCTCATTATCATCAACATTGCCATCATTATCGTCATTATTTTTCCCACTTCAACTATTCCAGCTAATTATCATCATCATCATGTTTATGATCAACATATTATCATCATTGGCAGCATCATTATCATCCTCATCGTTATATTTATCTACCTCCGTCCCCTCCTTTTCCTCCTCCACATCATCATTATTTTAACCATCATAAACAAATGTTATACCTTAATCAAAGTATCGACAACAATTATTATCGTAATAAACAAGAATTACAAAATAAACGAAAACACAGATGAACACATTTTTTTTTTGAATTATCGTATTTTTTATAACAATCGTCAGGAGAAAAAAGAACATAACTTATTATTTAGTAAACCATAAAGTTCAACTCGGCTTCACCAGCAGATAGAAACTTTAATTATAGTATGTGATGCTTTATAAATTTGCATGGGAAACTTGCCAAACAGTGTGACACATCACTCATGTACGGCTGTAATTGACAATACGAACATATACACAACAAACACAAACAATTAATAAAACTGGGATCACGGCATGGGGTGGTCAATTTAAAGAATTAAGGACCAAACCTATTTTAAGGAGCCAAACACAAACTTGGCCCAGAGTAATTTACAAAAATGTGATTGCGAATAAAAATTAAGCAATGCGTATCAAGAAACACAAATGTAATTCTAGTCACGAAAACAAAATAAAATTGTGTAACATAATATTATTAACTAATAATATAGAAGTTTATGATGTATTCTTACACAACACGTGGTTTGACTTATATAGCCATTTTACACGTAGTATATTATGATATATATATATATATATATGTTTATGTATATGTATATGTATATGTATATGTATGCGTATGCGTATGCGTATGCGTATGCGTATGTATATGNTTTTATGGGACCACGTTTTCTGAAGACCATAGTTTTTGTTTTTTCGGTATTTACTTCTAGACCCCATTTTTCACAATAATTAAATAAATTTGTAAGACTTGTTTGTAACTCCTCAACTGACTTCCCTATCAAGACCATGTCATCGGCAAAGAGTAAAATGACAAACGACAAATCAAATAAGTTGAGACCGAAATCGCCTTCAGTATCATATTTAATAAACGATTCAATGTCTTTCAAAAATAATGCAAATAGGATCGGCGAGTTGTTTTGCCCTTGCCTTAAACCGACGGATATATCAAAGAAATCGGATAACGTATTACAGTGTTTTATGCACGATTTTACTGTACAATACATGTCTTTAAAAATAGATAAAAGTTTGCCGTCTAGACCCATATTAAAAAGTTTAAACCATAGAGCATTTCGATAAACGGAGTCAAATGCTTTTTTAAGGTCAATAAATGCGCAATACAGGCGTGACTGTTTTGATAATGTATATTCAACTAAGGACTGTAATGTAAAAATGGCGTCGACAGTGCTAACACCGGACCGAAAACCAAACTGTACATCGGTTTGTATCTTATTTTCCTCAGCCCAATTTTCGACACGCTTTGTAAGTACGCTGGTAAACAGTTTACCAAAATTGCTAAGCAAAGTGATCCCCCTGTAATTGTTAGGGTCATTTTTGTCCCCTTTCTTATGTAATGGCACGATATAGCCATATGACCAGGCTTTCGGAAAATGACCCGAATCGAAAATCTTGTTAAAGCAATCCGTGATATGACCTATCAATATATCAGACGTCTCGATAATAAATTCATTTAATAAATTATCAACTGGGCATGGTGATTTGTTACGTTTTAACCGTTTAATTGCACGCAAAACCTCGTCCGTCGTAAAAGGAACATTTAAAGATATGAAAGTTGGGTTATTAACGTTGAAATCATTGACATCGTTAAAATGTTCGACATCGTCTAAACTTGTAGACTTAATATCATTAAACAAGTTTGAAAAATATTCACGGAATTGGTTCGGTAATATGCTGCTAGATCCATTATTTCCTTTATATCGAAAGTGATTCCAGAACTGTTTCGGTTTATGTTTTCGAAGATCACATAACTCGCGTGACTTATTTATTTTATAATGCCTTTTCTTTTTCCGAACAAGTACCTTATAGCTCAGTTTAATTTCGCTCAATGCTATTCTATTTGATCGGGTTTTATTTTTATTAAAGGTATTTAAGGCAACCAAATAATTATGTTTTGCGTTACCGCATTCGGAATCGAACCAGTCCTTGTTATTGTTGATAAGACGCGAAACTCGTGCTTTTCGTTTTTGGGTGAAATATGGTTTGGCCGCGTTTTCAATTAGCGATGCAAAACTATCTACCAAATTATCAACACTATTGCCGTCTAAAATGTCGCTGTTATTCAATATTCCGTTAAACTCAGGTAATTTGGAGATTATAACCCGTCTAAAATTGAGCTTGTGTTCTTCAGACCATTTAGAGCACGTGTAATCCGCTACCGGTGTAACGTTCGAATAATTATCTACGTGTAATGAGTTTACATCAAGTTCAAAATATAAGGGCGCATGGTCGCTGAACGTGTTAAATGGCAAAACGTTGAAGTTATTTATAAGCGAGAAATCCTTGTCGCTCAAAACCAAGTAGTCTATTGTACTACACGTTTGTTTACTGAAATATGTAAACGAGCCGGTATCACCGATTCGACCGTTAGCGATGCGTAACGAGGCCGCTTTACAAAAATCAAGCATTCGATTTCCCCGTGAATTACATGTCTCGTCTACAGAGGCCCGTCCACTGGACATATCTGGTATGTAAAAATCAAAATCGATGGCATTATTGATAACATCGAAAGGAATGTAATCATAACGATCACCAGTTCTAGCATTCCAATCACCTGCGATAAGTACTTTACCATACTGTTCGTAACAAAACACATCGTTATATAAAACATCAAATAGGTCGCTATCAACTATATTAGCAAAAGGTGAATCATCAGACCATAAATAGAGCCCACATAAGTAAATATCAGTATTTAGAGAGAAAAATGTTTTGTCAATTTTAAGCCAAATGATAGTATCAAAATTATTTTTAACAATTGAAATACCATCGGACAATTTTTCGTTTATATAAACAGCAATGCCTCCACTATTTCTTTTAGCTTTTCTGTGTCTAAACTTGCGATATAAATTATAGCATAAGTAACCATCAATATCTATTTCCGAAAGATTATTAGTCCAAGATTCAGAAAGAATAGCAATATCACTATTTTTTATCAAATCAACAAATTCTTTTTCAGTAAGTTTATCGTTAGTAAGACCGTTACAGTTCCAAACTTAGATCCTGAGTCCACTCTCCGACAACCGTTACTTTTGCTGCATTGGTGAGCCGTCGACATACAGGGTGTCGTATGCGAGCCATGCTCTCTTACCGGCTTCACGCGCTGCTCGTAAGCTTGACAAACTCAATCCAATTAAACATAGAATACAAATTGGAGACTGTGGATCAATTAGGCCTAGTAAATGATTCAATTCCGGCTCACAACGAGACATGATGCATTAAAGGCTTTCATGTCGGCAAAAATGTTGCTCAATAAGTAAAAGTAAATAAATAAAGTATTAGATACACATAACACAACATGTACATGGTTATAGGCTTGTTATTCTTTAGCAAAACCAAAATTCTTAAGATGGTTGCCAGTGCAGCAACTAATTGCGAAAAAAGAGACATATTGTTGTTATTTTGTCTAAGTTATCTCTATAACATAAATATGAGAATAAACAGTGCACACACATCTCGACCTGTGCTTAAAGACACACGTTTTATAAATTTGAATGGGTAGTGTTCATTTCAAACTTGCGATATAAAAAGCTAACATAATTTTCAAAACTGAGTTGCGTCTAAGACTATGCAATAGCGAACAACTTCAGTGCCTTCAGCGCTTGGATTTAATAGTGTTGTTCTTTTTTTGGTTTGATTTGACAACACATGTTTTGTGTATTGGTTTTCTATAATCACAAGGTAACGCCAAATAAAGCAATCAAGCATCAAACTAGTATATAAGTTGATACTTTATCTCCATTGCAGTTTGAATAAATGTATTTTGGTGTTGCAGGTAAGAAACAAAATTTACTTTCATTGATATTTTATTTGTCTGAGTTACAAATGTACAAGCATTTCTATGAAATCGTTTGATGTATATTATCATTTTAATAATTATGTTGTTTAATGTTAAGTAAATAATTTTCTTTTAAAAGCGTATGGCTCCAACTAAAATTTGATTAATTTCCAATGTAGTTGTGTACAAGTGATATTGGATGTTTGGTTTATGTATGCATGATTGGATGAATGCATTACTAGTTTGAATAAATGTGTGTCATCTTGGCGTTGCATTCCGGCTTCAATCTCCTCCACCTTTCAACAAAACCGTCCATACATATATCAAATTAGCTGGTCAAAATTAAACAAGCAACAATTTGAAAGAACATTTCTCGGTAAACATTTTTTTGTGACCAAGAAACCCCCATAACAAAAGCTTGGTCAAACTTTGATCGTATTAGAATCAAATCATTGTCTATGTTATTTACACGCTGCACTAAAACACTGCGTTACAATAACAATATGTGTTACTTCAGTGTGGACATAAACGACTGCATCAGTTTACACACATTTTAGATATACAAATGACTTTTTGTATGAACACGATATCGATAATTTTTGCCGACATTAGAAATGCATGTGTTCATAATTACCATAATCATTTATACCAGCCGCATGCATTGATTTATGAGACCGAAGCTGGGGTAAGCTGATAATCTGGAATAATCTGAAGTCGCATCGAAATTCGATTGATAATGCTAAGTTCTGATTCTATATAACCAAAGAAATAGTTATATCCCTCGTTATCAACGCTTTCATAATTATGATCATCGTTATCAACAACACCAATATCTCGTATAGACCATGCATGGGGGCTAGGAGTCCGGTCGTGTATTTGGAGTCGTTTCACTGTAACATTCTTCAGTTCATCCAGTTTTTGTTGGATAGCCATGTATTCCTGCGGTGGGATAGGGTCATAAGTATAATGATGATGCTCAAAAGCACAACCAAATTCTAGCCTAATATCAACTTTATGTGTACATGCGGACAGTGTTTCAACAAGGTCGCGTAATTCAGATGGAAGAAATGCAATACAGGAGATATTTAAATACTTCAATGATTGAGGTAGCTGTATGCTGATATATGAATATGTATGCATTGTAAGCGTTTCCAGCTGTTTGAGCATTAATAGTAACTGCGACAACGACTCTAAATGATACGCTATCACACCAGCCAACCCAGCACGCAGAGCCAGACTCTTGATATTCAAGCCATGGAGAGCTACCCACAGACCGGGTCTGTCATCCGCCACCACAATACTAAGTGTTTCCAACTGTTTGAGCGTTAATAATGACTGCGAAAACGACTCTACATCATGTACTGTCAAGCCATCGAACTCATCACTCTCACACAGACTCAGACTCTTGATATTCAGATCACAGAGAACCTCCCAAAAACAGCTACATTCTTCACGCACACTAAAATTAAGCGTTTCCATCTGTGTGAGCGATGAAAGAGTCTGCAACAACAAATGTAAATATTGTTTTCTTAAACCATTCACCGTGAATCCAAGACTAAGACTCTCGATATTCAGACCATAGAGTGCCTCCCACAGACCGGGACTGTCATTATGAATACCGTGCATATGTAATGTCTTGTTTAAACGCGTCGTTAGTATTGCGTCTGTCTTTGTATCCGATCCCTCTACACTCGATGTTATTTCACAGTTCTCCAGTGTACACCTTACCGCATGATCGAGTGTCAGCAGCATTCTGAGCAGACTTCGTAGACAGGTAGAGGAACATGAAACAGTGTGCAATTTTATGTATACTATGGAAGGCAGTACTGGGGGAGGGTCTTCACAGAGGTCTCGATCGCCACTGTTTATATCAATCCGGACCGGAAGTTTATATTTGGCCGAACTGGATGTATCTGCAAATTAACAGAAAGTTATATAAATGTATAAAGGTTATAACGGAAAAATCAATAGCAGTCAAATGTTTAGTCAGCTGCACACGATCATATCAATTTTAATCAAAATAAATAAATAAAATGTTTAAATCGGGATTAAGTTTTAAAAAATGCATTGAAAGGCATACTTGTATATGAGTTTTATTGTTTGAATGTTCAAAAAGTATTAATTAATTTAATACCGAAATGCTCGAATGCTTTCAATACATGTATATTCGATTAGAATATAAAAGTAAACAACAATGAGATATTTACAATTTGCATATTTCCTACATCATATCTATTTTTCCTGAAAATCACTCACTTAGTGCTAACACCAGTAACACAGAAAGAACCGTTTCAGTTGAATCTTTTTTACCTTTGATCCCATATTCAAGTTATGTCAGGAGCTGAATGTAATCTCTCCAATTGATCTACAGATAATTTACAGCTGACCTATTTAATTGCGCACAGAAAGCCTCTTGTGCAGGAGAGACAACATACTGCCTAATCAGGTTGTTCCAGTACAGTTGTCACCCATAAGGTAATCTAAGGTTTAAATATGTACATATACAAAGTTCTGTGTTGGAATTATTTTCAAATATCAACAGTTTTTTAATATAATGTGGCTACAAATTCAGGGGATTCATAGACATCAGAGTATCTGCTAAGAGGTTTGGTGGACATCAACGTATGTGTTAACGATCTGCAAAAACAATTAATAAAGATATGTGTACTTATTATGTATATAAGGATTGCTTACATCAAAGCATGTGCTAAGAGGATTCCTGGACATCAGTGTATGTGCTAACATTATTGATGGACATCAGAGTATGTTGAAATAGGTTTGATGGAAATCAAAGTTTGTGCTAAGAGGATTGCTTGACATCAGAGTATGTGGAAAAAAGGATCGTTTGATATCAGAATGTGTGATCAGAGGATTACGGGAATCAGAGTATGTGCAAAGGGGTTTGCTGGAAATCAGAATATGTGTTAAGAAATGTGTGGATATCAATGTTTGTGCTTAGAGGATTGCTGGACATCATAATATGTGCTTAGAAGATTGGTGGACACCAGAGTATATACTAAACGGATTGCCTTACATCGGAATATGTGCTTAGAGGATTGGTGGACATCAGAGTATATGATAAGATGTTTATTGAAAATCAACGTTTGTGCTAAGAGGTTTGCTGGGCACCAGGGTCTGTGCTAAGCGGATTGTTGGACTTCAGAGTATGTTCTAAGAGAATTGGTGGACATCCGAGTATGTGCAAAGAGGTTTACTGAAAATCTGCGTCTGTGCTATGAGGATTGCTTGACATCAGGGTATGTGCTAAGAGGATTACTTGACATCAGAGTATGTGTTAAGAGGATTGATGGACATCAGAGTATGTACTAAGATGGTTACTGAAAATCAACGTCTGTTCTGAGAGGATTGCTTGACATCAGGGTACGTGCTAAGATGATTATTGGATATCAGAGTATGTGTTAAGAGGATTGCTGGACATCCGATCAGTGCTAAGAGGATTGGTGGACATCAGAGTATATTCTAAGAGGATTGGTGGATATTTGAGTAAATGCTAAGAGGATTGCTGTAAATCACCGTTTGTGCCAAGAGCATTGCTTGACATCAGAGTATATGCTAAGAGGTTTACTCAGAAGGGGTAATCACGTGACAAACAAGATGGCGACGTCCATGTCGAGACAGGTATTTTTTGTCGTTGTATACCCTTTATTACTTGTATTAATTGTTTAAATGTCGCTCACCTTCCAGCCATATCAGCAAGAAAATGGTTAGCGTCTATTTCGTATTACAATTCGCTATATTTGTTTACTTTACTCGCTGGGAATTTTCTTAGTGGAGCTGTAATTAGGTCACCCCGCTAAGAAATTGCCCAGCGAGTAAAGTCGAGATTTAGAACGAATATCAATATGAAAATATGATTGGTTTCTGCCTTTAGTCGTAATAACGTTTTTTAGTGATAAATAGGAAATGTGTTTTTGTTTAAAAAAACTATTTGAGGTTTTCAGACATATTTAGTAATTTACATGCTTTTTTGAAGAGTTATACAAGTATTTCTCCATAAAAGTAATGCATTTGATTAACCATTCGTTAACATGAATCTTATTGAATAACATGTACTTACTCTAAGACCACTGTCCTACATGGCAGTTCATCTTTTGATTTGCATACGGAATAAAGACATTGATCTTTAGTCCTTAAGAAATTAATTATCAAGAGTTACTTTGTAAGCAAATATTTATATTAAACTCTAAGACACACTAAATCGCATTTGTACGGCGGCATAAAGGGGACATAGGAAATATTTTATTTAACGGTTTCTATGACGTGCGCACGCGATAGCTATGACGTGGGCACGCGATAGCTATGACGTGCGCACGTCATAGCTATGACGTGCGCATGTCATAGCTGACCAATGATAATACGTATCAGATCAGCCATTGATTATCAAAAAATGGAAATACTTTGAGATTTGTTTGAAAAGGGATTAAAAAGCTGGGAAATTCAGCATGTATTGAGAATGGACTATGGTGTTCAAATCAGTATTCGCAATTTGAAAAGAAAATTAAATGAATTAGGACTGAAAAGAAGAGATTATTCAAACATCGCTAGCGTAACTCATTTTATACAAAATGAACTTCTTCAATCCGATCAACTGCATGGATATCGTATGATGGCCGCCAGATGTAAAGAAAGTGGTTTCAATGTACGAATGGAAGATGTGCGTATCATTTTATTACTCTTGGACCCAGTAGGTGTGTCTCTGAGGAGATCAAGAAGTGTCCGCAGGCGTGCATTTTATGCTGCTGGTCCAAACTTCATTTGGCACTTTGATGGCTACGATAAACTAAAGCCGTTCGGACTATTTTGTAAGCAGGTGCATATGTGGCTTCTCCAGACGTTTGATTTGGCTGAATGGGTTTCATACAAATAATAACTCCCGGGTAATCGGTGGGTACTATCCCGAGGCTGTAAATTTGATATTTCATTGACTACCATTTAAATGCTTTCAACGTATATTCGTTCTTGAGACTACAGAAAGATTAAGGCTATGTGCGTTTATTTGAGATATCTACTATATCTATAGAGAGATATATTGTATGTGTTTCTATAACGTAGAAAACGATTTGTTGACAAATGTCCTCCTAGATGTGTACCAAAAAGAAAGTGCCCGCCTGTCGAACAAGTTTACATATGTTAGTTTGTGCTTTGATTTATTTTAACTTAGGCTGTACAATTTACAAATATAGGTATGTTCTTAACAGACCTGTACTGCCCACAATAAAAGTTTTAAGGGGACCAGTCAGCAGTAAGATTTTGTCCGTCTTTCTGTCTGTCCGTATGTGATTTCGTCCAATCCTTTCTTATGATATAATTTCCCTTCTTCGTAACACCGCCGATATTAAATTTAGCCAACATTTCTTGGAGTAAATATCATCATGCTTTCGAGAACATTAAAAACAAATTCATTTGCACATTGCAATCATAATGTTGATCCACAAATTAATAAATATATTTTATAAAAAAAACACAAGATGCATAATATATAGTTTCGGCATACAGTAAGGTTAACGATAAGGACAATATGTCGGTGAGACGTTTAACAGTGTCTACACATCACAATTTAGATTGATCATGGATTCGACGATTCTCGTACGGAACCAGGATTCGAACCAGCACTGCAATGTATAGCTATGCAAAATATATACTCCATTCTGAGATCTCTTGAATATAATCACTATATTTTACGTTACATGACGAACTTGACCGGGCCTTTCAAATATGGAACAATCACCACATTAGACGTTCGTCTAATGGTTTCGTGCCATTTGGTCGACCAGAACAAATGTACCGCTTTCCGTCATTGTGGAATGCAGAGAATCACATTGTAGCAGTTACGGAGATTGATATGGCAGCATGTTGCAGAGAATCAGAATTCAGATCAGTAATTCCTTGCGATAAAGTTGTATATGAAGTGTGCGTGGCTCTCATGAAGGAACACAATCTTTCACCCGCAAAGACCTGCGTTGAGGCTACAGATTTATATTTGTTTATGAGACGAGAAATACTGTCGATACTGTAAAGAAGGACTAACACGTTCAATCAGTGTAATATATTTTGCCCATGCTTCATCGCCCGCCCACTTTATCGCAAAGTGTCGTCCCAGATTAGCCTATGCAGTCCGTACAGGCTAATCAGGGACGACACTTTCCGCATAGACTGGATTTTTGGTTAAAAGAGACATCCTTTCAACTAAAAATTATATACAAGCAGAAAGTGTCTTCCCTGATTAGCCTGTGCAAACTGCACAGAATAATCTGGGACAACACTTTGCGGACATGCATTAAGCCCTGTATTCGCATTTTGCAAGCGTTTCTTGTTCATTTATGTACCATCTGTGTTAACGCATTTTTATTTCAAATAAAATATGTGAAAGTGATCATGATGCCACCTAGAGCAGTTTATCCACCAGACATTCATTTTTTTCGATACATCGACTATACACGTCCTAAGCAAAATAGGGCACTTCTGATAATTT
>VMBQ01005249.1:30745-51767 GCA_007657795.1 Dreissena rostriformis
GGCATCGGCTTTAACCAGCGCTAACTTGTCTTTGCTGCATTTTATGAAATTCGTCTTCAAAGTATAATTTTTATTGCCTATTTTGAGTCATCGTAACATAATTTAATCAATATATTAAAATTTAACATATGTAAAAATCGTACAGTCCCGCTTTAAAGCGGGACTGTACGATTTTTACATATGTTAAATTTTAATATTTACATTGTAAGGTACATGCCATGAGTACTATTACAATTCAAGTCGAGCGTGAATTGAGTGTGAATTATATACATTGTATAACTAGGTGATACAAATGTTCAAACTGCTTATGTAGCAATGTAATACATTGCTACATTAACATTACCATATATTTTAATCGTTGTACTAATAATCGCATTTGTTTTTCAAATGCGCATACATACTAGCATTTACACAAATGGTTTGCTGTTGAAAATGCAAATATATCAATGCGAATATTGTGAAAAATGATCAAATTGCAAACAAATGTTGACTGTTCCTATTCTGGAATTTGATTTGATTGTTCGACGACTTACAGTGCAATTCATCGTTATGGAATCAATATAAAGTCAGAAATACCTTTACAAGATTTCTCGTAGTTAAATTTTGTAGACTTTCGACAATAAACAGCAATTTCCTGTTTAAATTTGTCCGTATGTGCGCTGAGATCCTTTCTACAGTTTTCAATGTAAATCCGCATCTCATCAATAACCGTCTCAGTTATATGTTCAACTTTCTTAAGTTTATGTTGTGCAGCCTCTAACAAATCCACTATGTCTTCCGTTGTTAGCTTCAGAACGTCGGTTTGTAACTAGAAAGAGAAAACTATCTTTTGAAGTGCGTTCAGAAAATAACACGATTTGACATGTATTAGTTTACAAAAACATTGGAACATATATACGGATATGTAGAAGGCTTGATATGGACGACGCATACTTCATGCACTTCTTCATTCTTCAATAATAACTTTACTTTATAAGTGGCTAATAAAATGATATAAGAATTATACACTCATCAACTAAAGGTATCTCACATATATATGCTCGTATATGAGAGATCGATTATAGATGCACATTCTTTTACACAACATTAACAATACACTTACCTGTGAAAACCTATTATTAAATGATCAAAGACAATCGTATGAAATTAATAAGCTGTATGTAACATAAATACGCGTACGTCAGGCAAAGTTTTATAAACTCACACACATAGACGGATTTTAATCGCCGAAAGTGATTAAGCAATACCTTTGCTAATTTCCTCACAGCCTCTTGTGCAGCAACGTCATGTGCTAGACGCGTTGGGTCAGTCAGCAGGCTAGTGAGCGTAATGAAGATGTCCTGGAGATCTGTGTTTGTAACCTTACACGTAGGCGTATGGCGTACATTTTTGCCAATGTCTCGCGCCTGCAGAATATGTATGAAGTAAAGTATTGGATGATGAAATAGTGCTCGTTTGTAAAAACAATCACTTAAAATACTGCATAACATAAGTTGCGCGATCCAACATTCCATAATCAAATAAACAAAATACAGTCACATAACGCGTTTTTAATGAATATTTCTTGCGTACTCAGAAATTCATAATTTGAGATTGGTGAGAATCGTTACAATAAATTTTTGCCCACGAAGGCGCTTGTAGCAAGAGCAGCATTGACATCGCAATGCAAAACCAAAGCACGGGTTGCTGTCTTAATAAATATATATTGAATTTTCCAGAAAATAGCGTTGATATCAGTCAACTTGACTGGACAGACCAACGCACAAACGGAAGGTTACATTTGATTGTGCTATTTTGGGGAGACTAAATAACAAGATTCATTTCACATGACAACCATATACTCACCTTAGCTAAAAGGCATGGTGAATGCGGTGATCCTGGAGCTATGGGAAACGAAAATAGTTTATCAAAATGCTTGCAGTTCAGCATAAAATTGATGATTCCATTGAAATCTGTATCTTGAACTGAATTCTTTTCAGTATAACCGTCTTTAGGAAAATAAGCTTTGGCTATCTGCCAAGGACTTGATGCCCACAGATTCGCCAATGTATTTTTCCAGGAGGGGCGCGAAAATTTATGTTGCTTCGCAATTTCAAAAAGGACTTTATTACAAACGTTTACGGAGCATGGTCGTGGCTGTTTTGACGCGGTATCATGCATAGATTTGCATAGGCTATTTGCTCCTCGTTTATTGCATATTCCTGGTGAAGGGCATTTCAGCAAGTTTGCGGTTTGACAACCAATACATGCGACTGGCGCTTGAACACTTGACCAGATAGCGTTGTATATACTGCCGTGTAGAACTTTAGCCTCGTTCTCCGCGAATTGCTCAAAGCCAATCTTTGCAATTCCAATTGCCAGCCATGCCTTAAGCCAATTCGTCCTGTCCGTTTCAGTGAACACATGGGCCAGACTCGCCATACTGTTTTAGTTAGTTACATCGCAGAAGGGAATCAACGTTCGGGAGAAACACCGTTGTGGCATAAATATCTCCTGTCAAAACAAATATCACATTACGTTGGTTCAGTCATTGGGAAAATAACAAATGTGTATGATTTTACGAACCCAGTTGTTTATATCTTATAATGATAATATTGAAAAAAAGTGGTGATGTAGATGTCGATTGTGAGAACGACAATGACGATGATTATTATTCATATTATATGATGATGATGATGATAATAATAATGATATTCATGTTAATTATGATGATAAGTCTTAGCTATTATGATAATGTGTTTGGAATGAAGAATCAATACATTTTGAAACTGACAACTATGGAAAGCCAAGAACGTATGTTGTTAGTTGAAGATATATTTAATGTTAAATTCAAATGATGTTGGTTCTAATGGTATACATAATTACACATTTAGAGGTTATCATGATAGTGTTCATGTTTATAACTTTATTTTTGTTGTGTCGTGTTTATTGTTATTGTATATGTGTATATCACTGTATCGTGTAGTTATAGCTCTTTGTCGTGAATAAATAACACACTTCTGTGTGTATGTATTGTCATGGTGATTTGTTGGTATTATCTGAATTCTTTTCTTTCTTTATAATCACACCATGCTGTGTTGTTATATATTTACACCGTATGTTGTGGGTGAATAATTGTATGTCATGTGTTTATTAAGGTTTGGTGTTTCCTAATAATGGAAGTGTGTGTGTTTATTGTTGTATGTATTGTGTTCATAATTAACGTACCTGTATTTATAATGGCACGTTGTATTTTTTAACATGGAATGTTTTGTGGCTTTAATAATTTAAGGTTCATTTGTTTTAGTATGCAGTGTGTTTACCATGGTAATATGTGGTTTTATATATAACAATTTTACTTTTGATTACATATTGTTATTTTGCATAGAGAGGTACTATATTTCTGGGTGTTCTCTTTCTGCAGTTTGTGCTGATGGCATACTTTGAGTTAAAATGCAATCGCTTTAGAAATGTAGTAGTAGTTTGCTCTAGTTCAAGCGCATATAAATAAGGAATATACATATAACCGCTTATTAAAAATGTGACTTGCATATTAAAATTGCATGGGGATGACAAGTTTCAATGAAATCGCTTGCGAAAAGATAGACGAAGTTCGCTCCACAAACGTCAAACAATTTATGCTCCCGTAATTAAAATGGCTTAGATAAAGGGCAAATAACTCAGGGAAGTGTGAATCACTGGGCATAAAAAGTTTTCTTGCAATCTTAACCTCATGGTTGTGACATATGTCAAGTTTATTACAAAAGCTTGCGAAATGTAGAAGCAATTGATTCGCTCCACAAATATATGACATTTTATTCATAAAATTGATCAAGGGCATATAACTAAGGAACGCATTTAAAACTGGGCACAAAAAGGTGTATTGCGCATTTACATTATATTTGTAGAAAATAATGCTAGTTTCATTTTAATAGCTTGAGAAATGTACAAGTAATTTCTCAAACTTATAATAGTGTATTCATAAAATTGGCTAAGCTCAAGGGCATATAACTCAGAAACGTGTGGATCATTGGGTATGAAAAAGATGCTTTTATATTAACACTTCATGGTGATGACACATTTTAAGTTGTAATGCAATCGCTTGTGAAATGTAGAAGAAGTTTGCGCAACAAACTTATAACAGTATATGCGGACAGACCGAAAAAAATAAATAACCAACCAACTAACCAACGGAGCAACCTACAGAGAGCGTGACTCCGCTGAAAGTGCGTTTTCATATGACATATTTTAAGTTGTAATTCAATGGCTTGAGACATGTAGAAGTAATTCGCTCAACAAACTTATAACATTTTATGTTATGAGATAAATCACCCAACCGGGGCAACAATGGACCATGGTTCCGACAGACCAAGAGCGTTACTCCTATATACCCCCCTGTCAAAACTGCTTTTGCGGGGTATAATCGAAAACCAAAAACATGATCGTCGCGAAAATTCAGTAAATTACATGGATAAACATACATAATTATTTAGCATTATGAATAGCTTTATTCATACCAATTGACCAGTAGATAAATCTTCCTCCATAACTAAAATTATCAATCATGGGTTGATATGTTGAGTGGAAATCAAAGGCATTTGGCTGGATAATCTGATCTATTAACTACAAAACCCATGGACAAACATCTTCAAGGCGTGGCAATACATCTATGCCTACTGGCTGATTACACTAATTCATAACAATCAACGTACGTTAGTTTTTATCCACACACAACATACACTTATCCATGTTAATTGCAAGCCATCTTCAACAAAAGTTACAACTTGATGTATACATATTCTTAGGGGTCCAAGAATATATTTTCCGTCGGATGTCCATAAGTCTAAAAATAGATCATGGGAAAACACTTAAGGTTTCCCGTTTAATCATTAATATAGCACCAACGATCTATTTATAGAGATCTATTTATAGATCTTTGATAGCAAAAACTTATTGTAATCATATACACAAACTTATCTCAACACTGAACTGTTTTTGATCTCTGAATGTCACCCTAATAAGACAATTTACTTGTCACATCAATATGCTGATATGTATGTTTAAATGAAAAGTTGAAACGTTCTTTGAAATGTAAGAAACTAAATTAGAAACTAACAGTAAGAATATATGTTAAAATACTCATTCAGGTATGAAGATTCGTTTTAAATGATCACTAACTAGCTAGATAATCTGTAAACGTATATAGTTTACTTTACCTTCAAATATTACTGTTTTTATTTCCCTTTTTCACGATCAAGTAGTGGACTTACTTTCGAATTACATTTCCTTCCGACAGGGGACGCTTCTCATCCTTGCACGTGGTCAATCCTCCGTAATAAAGATGTATGCAATATATCCAATCGTGATACATCGAACATCTTCGGAATCCTTCGTAAGATCTGCTGATTAAATGGCAATAAATCGTCTGCTGATCCACAGTGGGGCGAAGTAGTAATTATTGCCATAGTCTTGCTATAATATGTGTCTACGGAATTTATGGACAAAAGAAGGCGGTTAACAACTAAACGTCAACTTACAGTTGTTTGATATGGAAAAAGGACAATTTTAGTAGACTAAATGATAAAGTTAATGTTAAAGTGATATTAGACGCATCTAACAGTATATAGGTGTCTATCGCTACCGTTGTTTATTTTTGGTGTTTTCACTTCATATACACTTATATTTGTTAATGCAGCATCAACATACTAAAACAATATCCCGAGAAGAGAAAAATAATGCATTTGAATATCAACCGTACTTTCGTTTTGACAACTGCCAAAAGAAATGATTCGATGTACGATGTGAATCTTAATTTCGTTTAAGTGCAGATTTGTTCATACGACACAATTTTGTTCTACGGATCATTTTAATTTCCTGCAACGATATCTATCATACGACACACAAACACTAACTCCGATTCTAATAAAAAGACAGTTCCTCTCGGCTTAGAGGACCGGAACAGTCATGTAAAATATCGAATTAAAAATATAATTTAAACAACTTGTAGCAAGATGAGTTGCAGATAATTGGTCAATTACAACATTTTATTTTAACTAACTCTTTTGATCTGTAAATTCATTTGAGCTCAATTCAACAGTGAAAAATGCGTCTATTATCATTTTAAGCTACACACAATCGTGCGATTTTATTTTGTATTTAAATCTTATAATAAAACTTCGTGACGTTTCTCCCAAAAGATGGAGGTGCAATTATATTTACTATGTCCACAGCTGTTTTACAAGACAATATTTTGCCTCGACGGGGCACAAACGGTCACACAAGATGGCTTTTTTAAAAGCACCATTGTTGACGATGATGCTTCAGCAGCTCGTCTAAGTTATCATACCATGAACAAAAATCACAATGGCGACCTACCTAAAAGACCGAGCCATTCCGATTGAGTTAGCTAAATTTTCTCAATCGGCATACCTCGCTGATTATCAGCGCTCGATGGCAATGACTCAATCATTCGACTATCCGTTGTGACTTTTTTTTGAAAAATGCAACTGCAGCCGTGATTTTTATAAACCTGTTTAATATAATGCAATACACATAATGTATCAATAAAAATCTTCCGACACCGTCTTCTTAAAAAAAGTTAGTTCGACTATGTATATAGATATATACATTTTAAATTACAGCAACATGGAGTTAATAAATCTACAGTTTCCTGGATCAAGTCTTTTCTCATAGGTAGATCGCAAACAGTTGTACTGGAAGGAGAATGCTCATCAGAAGTCCCTGTAACATCGGGCGTGCCACAAGGCTCAGTACTTGGTCCCTCACTCTTTCTTTTATACATAAATGACCTTCCTAACTCTATCTCTTCTCAAGTTCGTTTGTTTGCAGATGACACTGCTGTATACCTGGCTATTAACAACTTGCAAGACTGCGCCTCTCTTCAAAATGATTTAGACAAATTAGTACATTGGGAAAACCTGTCGGACATGGAGTTCAACACTAGTAAATGTGTCGTCCTTATTATTTCTAAGAAAAAAAACTTAAATTCATCTTAGATTACAGGCTACATGGACAAATCCTTGAAGTCGTTGACAGTGCTAAATATTTAGGTGTTTCCATTTCAGATGAACTTTCTTGGAACAAACATATTACCAACATTACAACGAATGCTAATAAATCTCTTGATTTCATCCGCAGGAATGTAGAGACTAAAAATGAAAACATCAGAGAAGTTGCCTATAAGACCTTAGCTAGACCCCAGGTAGAATATGCGTCCTCTCTCTGGAGCCCACATACCAAATGTTATACTGACAAAATAGAAAAAAGTACAGCGTAGAGCAGTCCAATTAGTGAAAAACAACTACTCATTCCCCAGCAGTGTCACCGGTTTGCAGACTGAGCTTGGCAGGCAGACTTTATAGGACCAAGGTGACCTCTCCCGACTGACCATGTTTTACAAGATTGTGTATGGCTTGGTAGCCATTTCGCCGCCATCATATCTTGATAGGCCTATGAGGAGGACTCGTCATAAGCACCCACTCTCATTCAGACAAGTCCATCATCAGCCAACTACTTTAAATATTCCTTCTTTCCTTTCACCGTAGTTCTTTGGAACAGCCTACCTGCCTCAGTTGTACAGTCAGACCTAGAGGGCTTTAAGCGTTGCCTTAGCCCAACTCTACTCCCCAGTCGTCCCTGAATGCACAAAACAGTGTTTTTAACACCGTTTAACTTATAAATATGTTTTTTCTTGTTTAACTCTATCACACTTTTATCTTCACCTCACTTTCATGCTTTGAAGTCTCCCTTTCAATGCTTTTAAACCCCTTTTATTCTTGCACTGACACGCGCACCTGCCAGTAATACCCGCGAGGGGAGTCCGGCAGTATTGAAAGATAGAAGATAGATAGATAGATAGATATTGACAAGGTAAGCCACTCGCCATTTTAAAAATCAACGGAAGTGCCTCATTACCAATAATTACATCGCTGTCACCCCGCTCGCTTATCGAAATTCGCGCGCAGGCCGGGAACCTCGCTCTTTTTCTACAACAAATCACTTTCAGTTTCATATCACAACATGAAATGTGTATACCATCATGCATATCGGGCTTACGTCCATATTTCTCGTTCATTGTCTCTATAATACACGGTTTCCATGTCCGATCTTTCTAAATTATTTCAATTTAATATGTCTTTTTTTCAATTTACAACTTGCATCCACTATTTTTTCTTCAATTATCGCTCCGAATTACGTAAAATTGCTTTTTAAACTGGCGATTGGCTTACCTTGTCAATATCTTTATACATAGTCGAACTAACTTTTTTTTTTTAAAGACGTTTTGTCGGAAGAATTTTTATTGATTTAGTATGTGTATGCATTATAATAAACAGGTTTATAAAAATCACGGCTGCAGTTGCATTTTTCAAAAAAAAAAAGTCACAACGGATAGTCGAATGATTGAGTCATTGCCATCGAGCGCTTGGAATCTTGGATTATTCACCCCAAGACAATTTACCCCCTGGACAATTCACCACCAGAATTTGATTTCCTCGGACAATTCACCCCAAGGACAATTCATCCCCAAGACAATTCACCCTCATATTTTATATGAGATTTTAGTGTCATTTGCTTTTGTCATATTTGAAAATAAGTTGTGAGCAGATGTTTTGGGGTTATAATTTTGACTTTGCAGCATAATTTTGACGTGAACATAATAAAATGAAGTTTGTAAATGAAATATGACATTGTGATTTTTGTCAAATGCAATTCAACCAATTTATTTTTCTATAAACTGTGTTACAACATATAAACTTGTAATAAATAAATTATTTTTTAATAATTATTGTGTATTTGTTTTAAATAATATTATTAGGTTACTATTTTATTAGTAGTACTTTGTCAAATATTGAAGTCGATTAATTAATTTCATTGAATTCTTAGAATTTTACATTATCACAATTACTTATTTATTCATGTAAGATGGGAAAATTAATGTAATAAAATAAAATGGTTTAATTGAGAAGAAAACCTTAACGAAAGAAAGGAAATTTAATCTGGTTTGAAGCGAGCCATTAATGTGTATTACAATCAAGCATTCACACCCCTGATGAGGGTTAATCTTAGTGTCAAAACAGAATAATCAAAGTGTCAAAACAGATAAACAAAGACTTCAGTTACACACATTGACAAATAATTATGTTGGGCTGGGCAATTCTAAAGGTCTAACATCTCAAAATATAAATATAAGATAAAACAAACAACTTCATAAACATTAATTATTACTTTGATTGCAAATGTCTATATACAATTTCACAACCATGATTTTCAATAACATATATACAGGACAACGACAATAATTATAGGGGGACTATTGGTATTTTTATTTAAACTTTATTATTAATAGAATATCTAGCATCTTTTATACATATAACAAGAGTATTTACATAAAACAGTCACAACAGATAAACGTACAAGAAAACACACTTTAACTAACGGTACACTTTTAAAGAAATACAGTTTCCACTGAAACACTACATTCAACAAGACACAAGCACTTGCTCTTTAATCACATTTAATTATATTAAGATTTTCACAACTTACCTGAAGTGATTAAAGACTTCAAAAACACACGATCATCAATTAAGAAATATTCAAACACACGAAAATCAATTGAAAATAACTTCAAAACCTAACCATCTTCAATTATAAAAAAAAATAAAAAAACACAATTAATGAACCTCAGTATGGTCAATTATAATTATATCAATTAAATAACTTCAAAGACATCTTTTGAGAAAATAAAGCCTCAAACAACAACAACAACAACCTTTATTAGCATATAAGCACAATACAATGCCTTTTTGCCACAAAACAGAAAGTTTCGCAGTGTGTATAATAATATCAATACAATGTTTTAATAAGAGAAGTTTACAAAAAGACAGTGATACAACAGTAATCAATATAATTATCTCTTCAACTGTAACACGATTAAATTGTAGAATTATTTAATTATACAAACATATTCAATGAAAACAATCAAATTACATGGCTATAGTCTTGTGAAAATTAACAATTATAACTGATTGTCTATATTATTACGAATTTCATTAACATTAAACATATATTTAGCAAGGTTTATAATGTCTTTTTTTATTTGCCGACTGCATTAGAATGTCAAATTTATTTAACGCTGGCCACCTTTGAAAATATGGTTTTAAATGTTCCTTTCTAATTTCTCTATATAAAGGACAAACAAGTAAAATGTAATACTCGTTTTCTATAGCGTGTCCGTTGCACAACTTACATTTTCTATTTTCGCGTAGTATGTTATTTTATTTAATGCTTTCCTGTGGTTTACAGAGAAATATCAGTGAATTGAAACTGATAATTTCACTGTTTCAAACAATGAAAATTATCATTGAAAATTATCGATAATTTTCACTGTTTACTGTGAAATGACGTCATTATTTTGACGAAATGACGTCATTATCCCAACGACATTCTTTAGTTAAACTATTTAACAATGTATAAAAACTGTAAAAAAAAGCATGAAATAACAAGAAAATTTGTTTGATTCGGTGGAATATCGATTTAAATTCACTCGTGATCATAGAAAATATATATTTTCACTCGTGGCTGCGCCACTCGTGAAAATATTAATTTCTATGATCACTCGTGAATAAAAATCGATAATCCACCGAATCCAACAAATATCCTCTTTCGATTTCTAATGTATGTGACGATAATCGAAAACATGTTAGTGATGTTCTTATTTGTTATAAAATCAAGATATGGTTTTAACTCAAATGTGTTTTTAAATCTAAAATAGCTCATGAGTCTAGGGGAGTTATTTATTTCCCTATACAAGCTTTGTTTGAAGTTATCTAATAAACGTTGTTTAATTGTATCGTAGATGAATGTTTGATCTGTTTGATTTGTGAGTTTGCTTTTTAAATAACGCAATTGATCTATCCACCTGATCACATGTTAACTCAATAGTTTGCTATTTAAATAACGCAAATGATCTCTCCACCTGGTAACCTGTTAACTCAATAGTTTGCTATTTAAATAACGCACTTGATCTATCCACCTGATCATATGTTAACTCAATAGTTTGCTATTTAAATAACGCAATTGATCTATCCACCTGATCACATGTTAACTTAATAGTTTGCTATTTAAATTACGCAAATGATCGCTCCACCTGGTCACCTGTTAACTCAATAGTTTGCTGTTTAAATAACGCAATTGATCTATCCACCTGATCACCTGTTAACTCAATAGTTTGCTATTTAAATAACGCAATTGATCTATCCACCTGGTCACATGCTAACTCAATAGTTTGCTATTTAAATAACGCAAATGATCTCTCCACCTGGTCAACTGTTAACTCAATAGTTTGCTGTTTAAATAACGCAGTTGATCTATCCACCTGGTCACCTTTTAACTCAAAAGTTTGCTATTTAAATAACTCAAATGATCTCTCCACCTGGTCACCTGTTAACTCAATAGTTTGCTATTTAAATAACGCAATTGATCTATCCACCTGACCACCTGTTAACTCAATAGTTTGCTATTTAAATACCTCTTTTGACATTACACGGCGGCGACGTTAGTGGAGCTCGATTGGTCATTGTTGGCTCGGGAACTACTTACATGTACCCTGGGTACTCTTAAGTATACTTACATGTACCCCGGGAACGGTAAATATACTAAAACGTTCCCAGGAGTTTTAACTCTAAATCGGTCGTTGTCGGCTATTTGTTGTTAATTAATTATGTTCACATTTATGTCAATTTTCTGTTTAATGGCCTCTATATTATCGAAACTCATACTCAAAGAGCATGTTGATGCAGTTTTTTAAAAGAGAAGTTTGTATAAGATAAACAATATCGTTTTACGGTAATCGAAATCGCGTTTTACGACATTGGATTTCGGGCGGGAACACAACTCCGGTACAGTCTAATATCGACCGGGTACGTTTAAGTATATTTACCGTACCCGGGGTACATGTAAGTATACTTAAGAGTACCCGGGGTACATGTAAATAGTACCCGAGCCGACAATGACCAATCGAACGTTAGTGGAGGCTTTTCACGACGTTGAACATTGATGAATGTTGTCAATTTACTGTACGGGAAGCGGATAAAATGCTTAGTACCGTTTCTGACTAAATAATAAAATATGAACTGTCTGTGGATGTTTAGATAAGCATTTTAAATTGTTTCCTTATAAAATACTATTATCCAGAAAGGAATGTCAAACAGTGGATTGATTATGCATTTTTAAATGCCATTTTCGTGTTAAAAAATACAAATCAATTTATGGAAACATTAATTTATTTTTTATTTAAATTGTTCACATGCATATATATATAATATGCTAATCTCATCATATACTTGCAATGTTCATGTTTAATGCTGTATCATATACACCATTTCCAAGGAAGGAGCAATCTGGTGGTCAGTTAACAGACCGTTGGTTTTCAGCCGAAATAAGAAAATGGCAACTTCTATAACTTTTGATATCGAAAATATTTGCCCTTTTTAAAACTTCACATAATAAATATGTCAAATCGCAATTTGTCCAATTTAACACACGTAAAACCAACAACAGACTTTAATAAAAGAAATTGACAAACACTTATTCGCTTATGTAAATATTTGACGTTGTTGAAGTCCACGTATTCTGACGTACTCCCGGAATTGTTTAATGTGTTTTATGTTTGATGCGTTTAATTGTCAATGTGTTTGCATTGTAGGCTATTACAAAATTAGTTATTAATATTTTTTTTACTGAAAATGGGTAGTGACAGGCAACTTTAACCAAACTGGAGCTGGAACGTTGACTCTTAAAGTCAGCTTCCTTATGAGTTCTGAAAATTACGAAATAGGAAGTAAATGCAAAATAAAATTGAGTGAGCATGTTTTAAGTCAAAGTAAAATGAAATTAAAAAAACAGTAGTTTTTAATTATTCATTAAATTAAAATAAATTTATTATGTAAAGATACACATTTTTCTTTAAATACACATTAATACTGTTGTTCTGATTTACATTTCAATAACCCTGGTTTATAGGGGCTTATTAAAAGCTTGAGAAAATGTTAATACCATGTATTGACGCAATTGCTGAC
Source organism: Dreissena rostriformis (assembly GCA_007657795.1). Taxonomy (NCBI): domain Eukaryota; kingdom Metazoa; phylum Mollusca; class Bivalvia; order Myida; family Dreissenidae; genus Dreissena; species Dreissena rostriformis. The sequence goes on from VMBQ01005249.1 coordinate 43,822, forward strand.
CCCGTCATAAAAAGTTCAATTAAGTGTACTTACCAAAGTTAAATAAATATCTTCAAGGCTTGTATAGACAGACAAATTCATATTTTGTGTGTATGGTCTTTACTCATTATGTTACAATATGACTATTCATAATGTATGTTCTCATTTTGATAAAATATAGTATAACTATCATTTAAAAGTAAGCTGTTTATAAATAAAAGCTCAGGGTTTTGTTCCTTCATTGTAATATTTTTGAGTTCAACATATAACACACTGAATAAACCTTCCAGTTGCAAGTTTTTATAAAACAAAGTTATACTAATTAAATAAATTCCTTCCTAAGGCTCAACAACTTTGGCTCAGAGTCTGACTCTGTGTGTGTTTTTTTTGTTTGACCGAAACAAAGGCCCAGTGTTGTTGCAGTTCGCTTCATTGCTTGCAAACAATGATGTGAAACGCTTTATTATGTACATCAAGAAGCTTGCCCAAACATATAACGTTCCCATGGTTATGACATATAGAAATACACCGTGTACTGGTATACATGCCATCAAAAAATGTTCGATATCATCCAAACGCTTATTCAGTCTAAATGACAGACGCTCTCTATTATGCAGACACTTTAAATAATTTAATTTTAATAAAACACTTATTTAAAGGCGCACATTAAATGGTGTATTATAAACTGGCTATAATAACAAGCGTCTCAGAATCATAGGATTGCCTTTCGCACTAAAGTTAGAGATAGTTACTGTGGTGATAATCGAGTTGAAACTGGTGGATAGGGGACGGTAGGGTTTCAATGTAAATAGCAGGGTTCACGTCCTCTTTCGGAAATCGGACCATCAGTTAACTGCACAAAACAGGTTTTACCTGGGGGTGGGAGGCACGTGCCCCTCGTTCCCCCCCTCTCGGTGAATCCGTGTCTTTTCCGATATTTGTTTAAGCCCCCCCCCCCAAAAAAAAAGGTATAAATGTGATTCCTCAACTATTTGAGACAAAGATTTCTAAATCGAATTGCAACTTGTAAAACATATGAGTTGCGCTCTGAGAAAAGGGGTTTTACTGCATGTGCGTAAAGTGTCGTCCCAAATCAGCCAGTGCAGTCCGCACAGGATAATCAGGGACGACACTCTCCGCCTAAACTGGATTTTCGTCAAGAGGAGTCTTCCTTTAATCGAAAAATACAATACAAGCGGGAAGTTTCGTCCCTGATTAGCCTGTGCGGACTGCACAATCTAATCTTGAACGACATTTTACGCATATGCATTAAACCCCCATTTTTACAGAGCGAGGCTCATATAAAATCGAATTCACACAATAATGCAATCTTTTATTTTCACATTTATGTTAATTTTTTGTTGCAGTAGTAATAAATACGGTTGACATATACAAAACGATCTATTAACTTATACATTATTTAATAACAAAGGTTCCCATGGTAACCGAAATAAACAGAGTCTAAAAATGTATTACACATGAATGAAAGGAAATAATATTATTATTATGATATTGATATCCACGAAATTAGTATTTACATACGATACAAATATGTACACGAAGGGGTACAACTCTTCTCTGTTTTAAATAAGCAAACAATTTTATAACTCTCCCTTATCCGTAAAATATCCACCTCACACTTTATGTGTCGCGTTTTGAGAAAACTGGGCATAATGCATGTGCGTACAGTGTCGTCCCAAATTAGCCTGTGCAGTCCGCACAGGCTAATCCGGGACGACACTTTCCGCCTAAACCGTATTTTTGCTAAGAAGAGACATGTAAACGAAAAATTCCATAAAAAAATTCCGAAAAATTGTCGTCCCTGATTAGCCTGTGCGGACACTCCGACGGACGGAGGGAAGGGAAGACAATCCGACGGACGGAGGGAAGGACAGACACTTCGACTAATGGAGGGAAGGACAGACACTCCGACTAACAGAGGTAAGGACAGACACTCGGACTTACGGAGGGAAGGACATTCACCCCGACTGACGGAGGGAAGGACAGACACTCCGACTGACGGAGGGAAGGACAGACAATCCGACGGATGGAGGGAAGGGCAGACACTCCGACTGACGGAGGGAAGGGCAGACACTCCGACGGACGGAGGGAATGACATACACTCCGACTGACGGAGGGAAGGACAGACACTCTGACTGACGGCGGAAAGGACAGACACTCCGACTGACGGAGGGAAGGGCAGACACTCTGACGGACGGAGGGAAGGACAGACATTACGACTGACGGAGGGAAAGACAGACACTCCGACTGACGGCGGTAAGGACAGACACTCCGACTGACGGAGGGAAGGACAGACATTCTGACGGACGGAGGGAAGGACAGACACTCCGACGGACGGAGGGAAGAACAGACACTCCGACTGACGGAGAGAAGACAGACACTCCGACTGACAGAGGGATGGAAAGACACTCAGACTGTGACAAAGGGAAGGGCAGACACGTCCACGGACGGAGGGAAGGGTGGACACTCCGACGGACGGAGGGATGGGCAGACACTCCGACGGACGGGGGGAAGGGCAGACACTCCGACGGACGGAGGGAAGGACAGACACTCCGACTTACGGAGGGAAGGACAGACACTCCGACTGACGTAAGGAATGACAGACACTCCGACGGACTGAGGGATGGACAAACATTCCGACTGACGGAGGGAAGGACATACACACCGACGGGCGGAGGGAAGGACAGACACTCCGACGGACGGAGGGAAGGGCAGACAAGGGCAATTATTATTGATTATAATTAATGATGCATTTCATTAATTACACAATAATTTATATGTGATTTTTTTTTGTTTCAGACTTGTCTGGAAGTCTTGTTAGTTATTATGTACTTTATTTAAAATATTAACGCTGTTAACTATAAACTGAACGGTGCGAGTTACTTAATATTATTGAAATATTATGCGGACATCATACCGAACCTTTAACAATACACGTAGATTTAACAATGAAGCTTTAACAATACACTGGTAGATTTGACAATGAAGCTTTAACAATACACTGATAGATTTGACAATGAAGCTTTAATAATACACTGGTACATTTGACAATGAAGGTGTAACAATGCACTGGTAGATTTGACAATGAAGCTTAAACAATACACTGGTACATTTGACAATGAAGCTTTAACAAGACACTGGTAGATTTGACAATGAAGCTTTAACAATACACTGGTAGATTTGAAAATGAAGCTTTAACAAGACACTGGTAGATTTGACAATGAAGCTTTAACAATACACTGGTAGATTTGACAATGAAGCTTTAACAAGACACTGGTAGATTTGACAATGAAGCTTTANGCAGACACTCCGTCGGACGTAGGGAAGGACAGACACTCCGACTAACGGAGGGAAGGGAAGACACCCCGACTGACGGAGGGAAGGACAGACACTCCGACCGAAGGAGGGAAGGGAAGACACTCCGACGGACGAAGGGAAGGGCAAACACTCCGACTGACGGAGGGAAGAACAGACACTCCGACGGACGGAGGGAAGGGCATTTAGAAGGATGGGAGAGTTTACTAGGCATAAATGGGTTAATAGTGTGAGGCAAAATGTTACATAAAATCAAATCACAAGCATGATGTTTGCATGTGGCAATACTGTTAGTGTGGTAAATACAGTTTTATTTTCGTGGTCATCCAAAAGCACATACAATATAATAAAATTGATAACATCAATAGCACACTGCTTTGTGAAAAGCTTGTTACTAAAAAAACATATCGTGTTCTGAATAGGATACTGTTTAACATTGCGTCCTACTAAGATCAACTGATTGGTTTATCCGGAAAAATATCGCAAAATGCCCACTCTTTTTGGTGATATCGATTAGTAGATTAACTTTAACAATTAAGACTATGATGGTGTAAATATTGTGTCCGCCTTCAAATCACCCGATCACGATTTGTCAAGTTGCATTAAATATCAAATAGGATGCAATTTTGAATTCATATTGAAATCAAATAGTAGCCATCCGTTTGGTATACAACCCGACGGACATAAGAATACCGCGTTGGTACAGTGAAGGATGATGATTAGATTGCAATCGATAAACTTGTTCTTAAAAAATCAATTTATTTTTAGTACATTGTCCGTATGTCAAACAGGATTCTGATTCACGTATCTCCCTATAGCCGCGCATTAGAAAAAAAAGATATTATCAATTAAACGGAACTTAATTCAAGTGCGTTAATTGCCATCTCAAATAAGCCTGTGCAGTCCGCAATATAGGCTGCAGTCTGTAATCTGGAACGACACTTAACACACTTGTATTAAGTCCCATTTTTCCAGAGCGCGACTGAAATATATTTTTATTATACATATCCAAATGACTTGTAAATGATCAATAATTTGAAACAACTGGTTCATGGGATTTCAATTGGGTACTTTAATTTTTTTCAAAATTTGTTTCTGGTTTCTAACTCCGCCACAACGCCAGCTGTAACATTGATAAATAAAGACTCTAAGGAGGCGTACGGTATACATTTTCCCGCAATAATAACACATATTAAAATATGCAAGTTCACTTTATTTATAAAGCCTTAAATTGCGAAATGACGTTAAGCATCTGTTCTAAAAACAGCAAGACTCTGAGATTTAATATGTTACCTAGTCTACTTAGATAGATAGATTTATTTCGGCATAGGTAATATATGTTGATTCACCTAAAACGAATACATACATCTTTAATCAAACACAACGTATTTATTATAAGCAAGCAAACTATGCATGGGATTAAGAGAACCACTAAAACCAACTTCGAACCAGTACTCTGGGCTAATACTTTGTTATGTTGTGAAAAAGAGGGAGGGCGGGGGAGTGATGCAAAATGCANACCAACTTTGAACCAGGACTCTGGGCTAATACTTTGTCATGTTGTGAAAAAGAGGGAAGGCGGGGAAGTGATGCAAAATGCAGAAAGGTTTTTATGTGTCATGTAGGCGCCCTGAGGGGTTTAGTGTTATAATTTTTTTTAAATCTGTTGTCAATGCCTGTTTTTTTTTCCAACATCTCTAAACAACGATATGAATTGAGTCAGTACAATTAAATTGCAATGCCTTAATAGTATGTTCATATCAACCATCACTGGCCATTTTAAGCCTATTAAATGTTCGTGCTTTGACATTCCGGTTTATATCCTTGTTTGATGTTTATTATTGGAAAGATTAAAGTATATGTACTTGACCTGCTGTTTTAAATCCTGGTTTCATATCAGACAACCGATAACGTAGGATGTTCTCTCAATTGAAATCTGAAGCTGTCCCTGCTAATATATACCGAATATTCCTTAACAACCGCCCCCTCATATTATTTATACAAAATAAAATTCTATGAATGAACCAAATGCTTTATTTTTCTTAGACACTTAAGGCAAATACATTCTTAATGTTAATCTTTGCCTGATATGTTTGAATTATAAGCTACATGGTCAAACTTACGAGTGTTTGGTTAAAGGATATGTATAATGTCCGAATAATATTTCAATAGTATTAAGTAACTCGCACCGTTCAGTTTTAATATTGTAAATGAAGTCCATAAGAACTAAAAAGACTTCCAGACAAGTCTAAAACATAAAAATAGCACAAATTAATTATGGGGTAATTAATGCAATCTGCCCTTCTCTGCACAACCCTCCGTCATTCGGAGTGTCTGCCCTTCCCTCCGTCCGTCGGAGTATCTGTCCTTCCTTCCGTCCGTCGGAGTATCTGTCCTTCCCTCCGTCCGTCGGAGTGTCTGTCCTTTCCTCCGTCCGTCAGAGTGCCTGCCCCACCCTCCGTCCGTCGGAGTATCTGTCTTTTCCTACGTCCACCGGAGTGTCTGCCATTGCCTCCGTCAGTCGGAGTGTTTGTCCTTCCCTCGGTCCGTCGGAGTGTCTGCCTTTTCTTCCGTCCGTCGGGGTGTCTGTCCTTCCTTCCGTCCGTCGGAGTATCTGTCCTTCCCTCNCCCCTGCCACACACAGTCACAAATCGCCAGTCTCACTACCCTTCTTCCACAACCCTTCCACTCACAGTCACATGTCGCCAGTCTCACTACCCTTCCTCCAAACCCCTCCAACACACAGTCACATGTCGCCAGTCTCACTTACCTTCCTCCACAACCCTCCCACACACAGTCACATATCGCCAGTCTCACTACCCTTCCCCCACATCCATTACAAACAGTCACATATCGCCAGTCTCACTACCCTTCCTCCACGCCCCCACACACAGTCACATGTCGACAGTCTCTCTACCCTTCCTCCACACCCCTGCCACACACAGGACGGAGGGAAGAGCAGACACTCCGTCGGACGTAGGGAAGGACAGACACTCCGATGGACGAAGGGAAGGACAGACACTCCGACTGACGGAGGGAAGGGAAGACACCCTGACTGACGGAGATAAGGACAGACACTCCGACCGACGGAGGGAAGGGAAGACACTCCGACGGACGGAGGGAAGGGCATTTAGAAGGATGGGAGAGTTTACTAGGCATAAATGGGTTAAAAGTGTGAGGCAAAATGTTACATAAAATCAAATCACAAGCATGATGTTTGCATTTGGCAATCCTGTTAGTGTGGTAAATACAGTTGTATTTTCGGGTCATCCAAAAGCACATACAATAAACAATTTAAAAAGATCATTTATTTGAAACTACTGGGTAATGAGACTTTAAATAAGGTTCGCAAACTCTTTTCAACATTCGTTTCTGGTTTCTAGTCCGGCCACAAAGCCAGCTGTAACATGATAAATAAAGACTCTAAGGAGGCGTACGGTATACATTTTCCCGCAATTGTAACTTATATTAAAATATGCAAGTTCACTTTATTTATAAAGCATTACATTGCGAAATGACGTTAAGACTCTCGTCTAAAACAGCAAGACTCTGAGCTTAAATATGTAACCTTGTCAAATCTACAAGTGTATTGTTAAAGCTTCATTGTCAAATCTACCAGTGTATTGTTAAAGCTTCATTGTCAAATGTACCAGTGTATTGTTAAAGCTTCATTGTCAAATCTACAAGTGTATTGTTAAAGCTTGATTGTCAAATCTACCAGTGTATTGTTAAAGCTTCATTGTCAAATCTACCAGTACATTGTTAAAGCTTCATTATCAAATCTACCAGTGTATTGTTAAAGCTTTATTGTCAAATGTACCAGTGTATTGTTAAAGCTTCATTATCAAATGTACCAGTGTATTGTTAAAGCTTCATTGTCAAGTCTACCAGTGTATTGTTAAAGCTTCATTGTCAAAAGTACCAGTGTATTGTTAAAGCTTCATTGTCAAAAGTACCAGTGTATTGTTAAAGCTTCATTGTCAAATCTACCAGTGTATTGTTAAAGCTTCATTATCAAATGTACCAGTGTATTGTTAAAGCTTCATTGTCAAATCTACCAGTGTATTGTTAAAGCTTCATTTTTAAATCTACCAGTGTATTGTAAAAGCTTCATTGTCAAATCTACCAGTGTATTGTTAAAACTTCATTGTCAAATCTACCAGTGTATTGTCAAAGCTTCATTGTCAAATCAACCAGTGTATTGTTAAAGCTTCATTGTCAAATCTACCACTGTATTGTTAAAGCTTCATTGTCAAATCTACAAGTGTATTGATAAAGATTCATTGTCACATCTACCAGTGTATTTTAAAAGCTTCATTGTCAAATCTACCAGTGTATTGTTAAAGCTTCATTGTCAAATCTACCAGTGTATTGTTAAAGCTTCATTGTCAAATCTACCAGTGTATTGTTAAAGCTTCATTGTCAAATGTACCAGTGTATTGTTAAAGCTTCATTGTCAAATCTACAAGTGTATTGTTAAAGCTTCATTGTCAAATCTACCAGTGTATTGTTAAAGCTTCATTGTCAAATGTACCAGTGTATTGTTAAAGTTCATTGTCAAATCTACCAGTGTCTTGTTAAAGCTTCATTGTCAAATCTACCAGTGTATTGTTAAAGCTTCATTGTCAAAT
>VMBQ01005249.1:55354-69068 GCA_007657795.1 Dreissena rostriformis
CTATATTTTGTAAAACTACGAGGATTGCTTATATATGGTATAAAATACGGCTATCGTACATACTTGTCAGGATGGCCGAGCGGTCTAATTGGTTTTTACTCCTGGACCCCGATGGTCACTGGTTCGAGCCCTGATAAGGTTTACTTTTTTTCCCTTTTTAAATTGTATTCTTGTTTTTTAACTGCAGATTTTTAGGTCAAATGTTTGAATTTATCAATATAGAGCATTTAATGACATGCTTCAATACATGCCAGAATCTAGTGGACAGTCCCTTTAAAAACGTATCTGTGTAAGCAGTATTCACTATATAGGTGTATGACCGAACGAGTTTGTTTACTTGTTGTATGCGAAATAGTGTATTTGATAAACATGGGACCTTTAGCATGACATGTTTTAGTTCTAGCCCTCGTGAAATCTCTTATGTTAACAAATCAGTATTTTATCGTTCGTTTTCAGGCTGTTGGTTGGAAATAGTGTACCTTTGCTATGTAGATAAAAAAGAGGACATCGTATGTAAGTATATTTACAGCGCTTACCAATATGGAACGCACTCATTGTGTACTAACAATAATAAATAACAACAGCTTTGATTGCTATCATTTATTCAGTTTCACGTATTTTACAGCATGAGCATCGTTTGTTTTAACATAGAAGGACAAAGATAAGTAAACTATACGTTGTTCTCAGAAAATAAAACAACTTAACCAAGACGTGCTCATTAATCAGCACATTTAACGTTATCAGGAGCATTTTTTTTTAAAGCACGCGTATTTGACTTACAAAAATATGTGTATAAAGACGAACGAGTCTCTAAAATCGACGTTGCTTGCTGCGACCTTGCATGAGTTCTTTCCGTTGCACATGTTTTATTGACATAATAGGAAGAAGATACAAAAAGAAAAGTAAAATATACATTGATTAGCCCATTAACATCTATCAGGAGCAAACGTTTAATAACAAACGTAATCGACCTCCAGATATTTGAAGATACCGCGGCATGGGTCTCCAAACACGTGATTGGTGGCCGGGATCATGCACAGGGTCTCGCCGTTGCACATTCTACGGACTATGCTGGTGGAGGCAGGTGCCCTGCAGTTAAGTCGGTGGTGTGGAACCCCACGTGCGGGGCAGATAAGTCTGCCCCTTGTGCGGCCATAATTCGCCGAACGCACACGGATCCTATGATACCAGGGGCACGACAGGATGAGGGACGAATGCTCGCATACGATCACACTCCCGAGTGCTGCAATATATAATTCACAGAGATACAGAATACAGACAATTAATGTAACTCGTAGTATAACTGTAGTATAAATATAATTCCTTTCAGCGTTACCAAAATTAAACTTCATTATTATTATCATTATTATTATTATTATTATTATTATTATTATTATTATTATTATTATTATTATTATTATTATTATTATTATTAATAATAATAATATTACTATTATTATTTATAATTATTATTATTTTTATTATTATTATTATTATTATTATTATTATTATTATTATTATTATTATTATTATTATTATTATCATTATCATTATCATTATTATTATTATTATTATTATTATTATTATTATTATTATTATTATTATTATTATTATTATTATTATTATTATTATTATTATCATTATTATTATTATTATTATTATTATTATTATTATTATTATTATTATTATTATTATTATTATTATTATTATTATTATTATTATTATTATTATTATTATTATTATAATTATTATTATTATTATTATTATTATTATTATTATTATTATTATGTTTATTATGGACGGCGGTGATGGTTGCGTTGGTTGTGGAGCGTTAATGGTGGTCGTTGAGCTGTGGGTTGTTGCGATGGTGACGGTGGTTGTGTGGGATGTTGCGAAAGTGATGGAGGTTGTGGCAGCGGGGGTTATGGCGATGGTGTTGTCGCGGTGTGACGATGATGGTGGTGGTGTGGGTTGTTGCAATGGTGGTTATGGTGGCGTGTACTATATTGAAGGCGGTGATAACAAAATGTAATACCATAGTAGAAGAATTATTTAAACCAAAACGTACATATTACATATCACGCATAAAACACACATACATTAGTTAAACATATGCGTATGGTCATTTTGTTCCATACGATAAAATGTTTAGAAAAAAACTTAATCTTTGTGAATGAATTTAAAAATACAACGCGGTAATTATACTGTTAAATAAACAAGAACACGTCGATTAATTGAAAAAAAAGCAAACACATGCATGTAACAGCCTTCCTCCGCACGTGAACTAACATTTTGTAAATATTATTGAATTGTATACCGTCAAAGTAGTTCGCGGGAGTATTACATTTAATAAACACATTTAAATAATATTGCACCTTTTCACAAATAATATCCATATACGTCTCTAATCTCTAAAAAAAACATGCATTATATCTAACAAATATATGCTCCGTGCAATACTTAAAATAACAAACAATAACTCCTAATGGTTTCGATTCGGTAAATCCGTATCTGATCTCTTTATCATGTCTTTATTCTTATGTATGTATACATATCTAATCATGTCATATTTGTGTGCATTTCCTTTTGTTTCGCTATTTTAAATATCGCCTTACATGATGTTACTGTGGTCGAAATGGTATCCACACAATTATAGTGTACGAGATGTTTTGTATATTTTAGTGATCGAAAACAACACAATTGATTTTTGTTTTCGTCAAAAAGCATCAACGTTCATCGTTGTTAATATTGAACAAAACATTAAGATATTTTTTTTCTGAATGTATTTGACTATTTTAATAAAAATTGCTACAACTCTTGTTGATTATTGACAAAACTGAGCACATAGCTCAAGACTAATCACTGTTTTACTTTCCTGCATGCATGCAATTTACTAAATATTTTAAGAGTGTTTGACCAAACAAAACTGTATCAAAGTAACCATCCATCAAAAATGATATAATAAATACTACTTACCAACTTGCGAAAAACAAGCGAGACACAGTAGTACAGCAGTAAAGTAGAACGTCATCTTGAGGTTGAAGTTTCTTCCTTCCGAAAGAGCGCGGATAATGTGATGCTTGTTAATGATACGCCGACTTTTATGTACAATTGGCAACTTGAACTGGGCTTAACAGTTAGAAATGAGAACGAATTAAATCTTGCTAAAAAAATTATAGGATGGGGCTATGTAAAGCAACAAGGAACTTATATATGTGTTTCGTGTGTAACTACAGTAAATTTAACGATCACGGAGTTTTGATTGACAGCTGCTTCCGACCAATCAGAATGCAGAAACGTATTCACAACCGATAACGTTATTGTTGTCAAACATGATCTCCGACATCTTCGATTTTGGCTAAGTAGTAGGACTTCAATACAAATGTATCCAGACCGGTTACCAGAAGTGGCATTGTTTTTCCTTAAAGGGACTTGTTCACAGATTTTGGCATGTTTTGAAGTTTGTCATTAAATGCTTTAAATTGGTTAAGCTGAATCGTATACTAGTCAAAGTGCTTTTATACAAATTGGACTATTGAAGTCTTTACGTAAATGTGCAACTAATTATCATTATTTGTACTGATTCAATACCGCTGACCTTCTTTCAATATTATACGAGAATCTAAATTAATAATAAGTCTGTACATACTTTTAAAAACTGGATTTACCTACATAACCTATTTAAAAAAAATTATGCTGCCAGTATGGAAAATGTCCCTTTTTAAGTTTTTGAAACCATACATTATTTATTTTCTTCTCTGAAACGACATAGTAACATATGCTTATTAAGTTCCTTTAAGTTATTCATATATGTATTATGTTATACAAAATGAGAAATTTAATAGCAACATTATCAAACATTCAGACAAAAATAAAATCTCCGACCTCGCTTTGACCGACTCCGCTATCATGCTAGGTAAATACACGTTTGAAACCTATGAATATATACAACACTCGCAATTTTGACGTCAAAATGTAATTATAAAAGAGCCAAACCAGCAGGCCCAATATTACAAGTATGACATGACTGTTATCCCAGAATCCATTACATATTTGTCTGACGTTTTATTAAACCATTTCTTTAGTCTTTCCGCCATTTGTGTCGCGTTCTGAGAAAACTGGACAAAATGCATGTGCGTAAAGTGTCATCCCAGATTAGCCTGTGCAGTCCGCACAGGCTAATCCGGGACGACACTTTCCGCCTAAACTGGATTTTCGCTAAGAAGAGACATCATTTAAACGAAAAATTCCATAAAAGCGGAAATTGTCGTCCCTGATTAGCCTGTGCGGACTGCACAGGCTAATCTGGGATGACAATTTACGCACAAGCATTATGCCCAGTTGTCTCAGAACACGACACATTAGTCCCCAATCAGGGTTGTATTTCGCCTTGGGGTTAAGCATTGATATGATAATGTGGGCTTATTTTGAATCATATCATCAGCGTACATTGTTAAAGGCAGCTTAATAACGTCCAATGATACCAGGCAGGTCAGAGCTGGATTCTCGAATAAAATATATAACGAATAACATTGAACTTTTTTTATTATCGAAAAAGGGAAACAACTCTGGTTTGAATTTTACACACAACTTGACAGAGTTATAATTCAGTTAAATTAAAAGAAAAAGGGTGCACATTTATATTCCATTTATCAATGTTTGAGTAAGATGCAATTGATCAATACTGTCATAAAATGTTCCAAATCGATTCAATCGCAATATATTGTTTCTTGTTTTTATATAGAGTTTTTTTATTTAGTTATTGTAATATACATACATATATATACATATATTCTCATTTGAAGTTGCTATTTGGAATCCGAGTCGATTTTGAGTTGATTTGTTAATTGTCGTTTGACCATTTCGTTAGCCTATTTTAAGTTATTTGGGATTATATTTTGTTGTTCATACTACGCTTTTTTGTCGATTCAAAAAATGAACCTGATTAAACGGTTAAAATGTAATAACAATCAGTATTCCACAGTCTTCTACCGAGTCTGTCTCTTATTTGGTTTGAAAGCTGTAAACAGACGTCAACTTTCTTTTCATTAAAAAGGCGTTGCTTTGCGGAATCGAACGACGCCTGTCGTACTTTCTCCCACTAGTGGCGGTTGTGAACTTTAACCAGAATCGGACACATGTGGTCATTTCAGTTGCGGCTCNGGGGGGGGGGTTAAGCGCTGTCGATGAAAATCATGCCATCTACAATGATCAATTTTTGCATTGCTTCACTGCCCATTTACAATAGGTTCCTCTTGCTCACCGGCCTATACTTTTGGTACACCATAAAACATATTTTCTTCATTGTCTTGAGTTCAAGGTCTACACAATGTGATTATGTTCTGTTCTCTTTTCGTTTCGTCAGGCAGTTGTTTAAATCTATGTTTAAAAGAGATCGTTTAAAATGTTTTGAAAAAAAAGAGAGTTATAAGGTCGAATATACTCGAGTCAATACCTACCTTATCCAGGCAGACATAGGTTGGATTATTTTAGTATTTGCATTTGTATTCAACATTTTGTTATTGGGGCCTTTACAATCTTGCTTTACATCTTGGTTGATATTAATATTGTGCATCAGAAAGTTGTTATTCTTTTGCAATGATACACATTAAGCCATTGAATAATTTAATTGTAATTAAATCGATTTTAAATTTTCTTTTTATCAACAAATGCTTTGGATTGACCACTCCAAGGCGGTGACCTTAGCTTTAATTAGTTTTATGTTTTATGTTGTGCTGTTTGTATAACTCTGTATTGTATAGTTTATATTGGTCACTTGCCTGACTCTTGTTATTAAGAATTTCTCTCCTGAAAGTGTTTCTGGAGCTGCATTATTTCTATATTTATGATTAATGTGCCCAATATTGCAATGGCAGCGGTCACTTCACGTATTTATATTCAGAGAGATCAATGCTTTATGGAAAGACACTTACGATTTATAGACTTTTTACATCGCAACACGTTTAAGCATACATAAAAACCAATGGTTGTATTTTGAAAACGTTTTTGTGTTTTCTATATACATTTGAAAATTCATAGCCATAAATATTTGACACGGGCATTATGCATCCACTACAGTTTAACATGTAGAATGCATAATCAGCCAAGACTGTGAATGACAAAGCTTTGTTTATTTTAAGAACGTTTTGTGTTGTACTTTTTGTGGTTGTCATCCGATCCATTGTGATTTAGTTAAGGGTGGACTATATTCATACGGATTCAATGCGGGTCATTTTTGTACTTTGATTTAAAAAAAGAACAGGTGTCTATTGGCAATATAACGTAAAAATGTGCGATAAATGTTACAAGAACAATGCGATGGACAATCCAAGTGAAATTACTTTACACATGCTGACTTTATAAATCATTTATTCTAATCGTACTTTTGAACTCTTGTATGTTTACTTACTCATCAAGTGTGGCACACTTCTAAGAGAAACGAATTGTAATAATCCACGATGGACAGTTCCATTATAACTTTAGGGTAAAGTTTATCAAGACATTTATAATTTTTCACCCATCATTATTTTATACATAATGCAACGTTACAGTTTTGCTTACTACTAAAACTGAACTCTGCAATTCTGCAATATTCTTTAACATAGTATTTCAACGGAGAACCTAATTATGATTTAAAAATAAGTTTAAATACGTTGCAAATTATAATTTTATTATGACAGAGATTTTAAGACGAATAATTTTTAATATAAACAGTTCAAACAATTGGGAAATAGCGTCCACAGAAATGTCGGACTAGATAGTTTAAAGTTTACTGTTTATTTTAACTCGATAGCATAGAAAGCCGTAGGCTTATTTGACACGCTCTCGAGTCCGTTTCCTAGGAACCCAGTACACCAAGTCTTTGGAGGAGATCTAAAGGTTACTTTATTAACCAATTTATGCCTAGCGTCTAGAAAAAAAAAGCCTTGGCAAACAGCGTAGACCCAGATGAGACGCCGCATGATGCGGCGTCTCATCAGGGTCTGCGCTGTTTGCTTAAAGGAATTTCTTTTAGAAATATTCTAAATATAGAAATAATTATACTAATCATCCTTAATTTTGGAAATAAAATTGATCCAATTTAGAAGGATGGGAGAGTCCACTAGGCATAAATGGGTTAAGAATAAACAACGATTTAATTGAACAGATCACTGTTAAGTATGTGTTTGCAATTGAGTCGACACATAGGAGCTGTAAACAAATTTCAACGCCAGAAATTTAAAGACAAATGATTGTTTAATGTAAGAAGACCATACAAGTGGCAAATAACCGCCACGGAAATATCGGACGTAGATATGTATTGAATCATTCAGTATCTATTTAGAGATTATCAACGTTATGATAAACAATTATTTAATATGTGATTGTCTAATTTAAATGATTGTTGTCTAATCGAACACAACAGTGAAAAAGATGCTAATGGGCATAAATTATGTTAAAAAAAATAATAATATGATATCCAAATAAGTGTCATCGTAATGGAGTATCATTCTACATTGCCGGTTTGTTCTTTATCACGACAGTTCGAGCTAGACGGGTATATTGAATTGCAGTTCCAGGCAATATACACATTATAAATGTATAATTCATATAATAACGAAACTCTAGAAACAATATAAAAAGATAAATTTGTGTTACTATTTGTTAATTTCAATTAGTTTTCTCAATTGTTGTTTAGCATAGTGGAATGATTCGCTGTTCTTCACAATTTTGGATACACTGTATTACTATTTTATGACAAACGGTTCGGGAACGGTAAAATGAAGATGTATCTTTCGGTGATGATTCAGAAATCCAAACGTCTTGCGTTTAGACACAGCTTAACACTTTGTTTGATGTTATTTTCGCGTGTATTTACGCTGTAGTTTTATATAATAATAAGCCAGTATTTACTGCATGCGTAAGAAGTTACTGTAGCTATGATGTGTTAAATAGCTTTGAACCGAGGCTTTAATTGCTTAAATTCAACCAGAGCGCATTGATGTTCGAACGCAATTTTTGTGACAAATGGGACCTGGGTCGCAGTAAGGACGCAGTAAGGAAGCCAGTCCGGTGTGACGGGGGTATTACAAACCATAAACAAATTGTATAAAATCATTATTATTTATGAGCTACCTATTACAATAAGTATTCGCGTGAAAGGGCGATACTTTGAACCAGTATTTATGAAAAGTTAAATCGACTTGAACCGAGAATACGCCAATGGTTAAAGGCAAAAATAGAACCACAAAGTATTCATATATATTTACCATTATCTCTGTGGAAAAAATAGCAATACTGTTTTGTTTAATAGCAACAACGTATGATTAGGCAATAAGCACATGTAACAAGCATGGTGTAATCCAAGGAAATTGCATGAGAAAGGGAAGCACTTTGGAACGGAACATGTATTGGCCAAACATTTTTTAAACCATTTACTATTTTTATTAAACCTATGAACGGGTATTCTATGTATTACCTGCAGATAACACTATTGTTGACAATCACCATCTACATTACATCATACATAAACCTGGATCTAATTAATTGGTTTGCTGAGTAATCTGTTGCCTTCATGATTGAAATTGAATGTAAATGTATTTGTTCAGATCCTATCAAATCATATAAATTCTGACCGACTTTAAGAAATATTAATGCTGACGTAATCACGCATCCGAATGTGGAAATACAAATTGCGTATTGATTATAAAGGTTTATAATACAAATACAAAAACATGTCACTCACATATATGTATATAGCGCAAAAATTATTCTATTGCGCTTCACAAACACTGCACACTGGCTATCCGTGAAAAAGATTGAACAAATGAGTTTTACGTCTTGATCTACAACAGCCCTCATTGTCAATGATTTTTAAGTTGCTTGGTAGATTGTTCAACCACTTCGGGCCAACAACAGCTAAACATCTATCCGGCATCTTAGTTCGCCTACTGGTAATAACAAAATTGCAGTCACTTTGTGATCGAAATCTATTCCGACTACTTGCTGGGACAAACATTTCTTGCAATTAACCAAGAGAATAACCATTGACAACACGAAAGACCATAACGAGGACTTTGTACATGAACTAGCTTTTACTGGTTGCCAGTGGAGTTGTTTCAATAGTTCAGCACTTAGTTGATCAAATGACGCATTCAGGACCACTCTTGCGGCATGATTTTGAGTCCGCTGAAGCTTTTGAATTTGCTCAGCTGGTAGATCGGTGAATAAACCATTTTAAAAATCATTATGGGAGTGTACAAAACCATGCACTAACACACCCGCTGACTTCTGTGTCAAATGCCTGCGTATGGCTTTTAAAGGGACTGCCAACCACGAATGACGAAAAAAAAAAGTTCTAAAATACCGTATTTTTTACAATTATTAGTTTATATTGATTAAAATATCACGACTCGTTATATATAGTGTGTATATCGTTATGTCACCTATTTTCGCGATGTACTTTCTATTTCACATCGCGAAATTTTATTACCAAATATACTTAAAATATGAACTTTTTTCAAGTAATGTAATATATCAGTCGTGATTTTTTAATCAATATAAACTAATAATTGTAAAAATACGCTATTTTAGAACTTTTCTTTTTTAGTCATTCGTGGTTTTAAATTACGCAATTGCATTTGGGCAATTTGGCACTTCTTCGTGATGTGAAGGTCAAGGTTACGAGTGTTGGTTATTGTCACACCAAGATCTCTCACATGGTCTACTAACTTAACCTTGCATCCTCCAATACTCACACTTGATATGGACAATAAAGATAATTGTTTTGCCTTGTTCCGTATAAAATATTTTCTGTTTTTGATTGATTCATTTTCAGCTTGAAAATTGTCATCCAGTTTATATCATTGAGGCACTTATCAAGTTGTTGTAGAACGTATGCCTCATTTTCATGATTTACTGCCTGAATCTTGAAGGCAATCTTGTAGTCGTCTGCATAGCCATACCGATCAGCTGGATACTTCTCAACCACTTTGTTGAGGGCCGATATATACAGAGTGAAAAACACTGGTCCAGCACAGGAGCCTTGGGGGACGCCGAATCTCAAAGGCTCAGTGTCAGATGAAGATTGTTAAACTTTCATTGTTCTGTCAGTCAGGTATGACTCAATCCATTTTAATTGTGTACATTGGATTCCAAACTCATTTTGGAGAATTTGAATAAGAATAGGAATATCAATATATCAATAGTGTCAAACGCAGCACTTAAGTCTATCATTATCACAATGGTTATTAGGTTTTTGTGTATGGTTTCCAAAAGGTCATTGTACATTTTTACCATGGCTGTCTCTTCTCCATGATATTAAGTATCCAGCGTATATGACATTTACTAAATTATTAAACTATGGAAGTTATTGATATAACTTATTGATAGTTTTGTTTAATTATCAAAAGCCCTTGAGAATCTATAGAAATTATTGAAATTATGTGTTCTGCTCACATACCGGTACTAATTGTCTGGAATCATTATATACAAGTTGTGTTTTTGTTTTTTTATATAAACACTGCCACAACCATGCATGGTCCCATAAATGGCATTTTTTTGTATATAATGATGATAAACACAAACCACTTTGTACCCAGGAGAAAACAAAACATATCACAATATGTAAAGCTAATTATCTTTCCAGCAAGAAAATAAACAGATACAAGACACACCATCGCGTTCAAAGTTCAATGTCTTGACATTTATATGGAACGTTTATGAGTTAGTGGAGCGTCAATAAAGCAGGCATCCATTGCTAACATAATCGAAATTCTGTACAATCATTTTTATTCGTCAGCATAAAATATCGATGTTTTTCAAAAAATGTCTTTTTCATGGACACGTACATTTTTTGATTTATGAGTTTGGAAAAAAGTTGAATTTGTGTTACTCATTTCCCGAGGAATTGGGGAAAAATTCGTGGATCGGCCAACCCGCGAAAGCAGCGAAAATGTATGTCTAACGAATAATAATGAGTTTACAGTTTATACCAGCACATGCCAATTTTAAATAGAAAACTGTTATTGGCAGTGCAAGTGTTTGCGACAAATTGCAATGCATTTGTTTCAACGATAATAGGAACTCGTGTTTTACGATTGTTCTGGGATGTCCGCACAACATTTGTCCGTATTGTGTACATGTACGATACCTTAGTGTTGATGAAAAGTACTTTTGAACGACACCAATGCCCGAGCATCACATTAAGTAGCAAGCTCAATTTGTCTTTCAGACTCTTTCTAAATTAAAAGGTAGATACAAGTAAAACAACAATAAAGTTTCAGTTATTAATAGCCAACCGACGTTGAACACTGTGTGTGTGTTTCTTTTTATAAATATATGTTAACATCTACTTCGACTTCTATAGAATGGCTTTTCTAAGGTTCCACAGAATGGCTTTTCTAAGGTACCACTTATTATACTATAAAGAGCCCCGATCTGGGAAAACGGGATTTAATGCATGTGCAAAGCCATGGACGACACTTTTCGTTTAAACCTAATTTTCGCCAAGACTCGTGGTTCAGATTTTCTAAGCCTCGCAAAATAAACTTCGCTTAATTCGGCAACGACCTAGTATTATCTATATCTCCCCTTATCGCTAAGCATTGATTGAATACTTTCTGATGATTTTGAACCACATCGCCAGCGTACATTTATAAATACAGCTTAATAACGTCAAATGTTACCAGTCAGGTCAGAGTTGAATTTGTTAATACAATCTTTAACGAAGATATTGAGTTTTTTTTAATTCAAGAAGGGAGACAACTCTGAATTGAATTTTGCACACCACTTGACATAGTAATAAGTCGGTATATTGAACTTAAAAATGGCGTGCTTATAGTTTCATTTATCAATTTTTGGCTAATGTGCAAATGATCGATGCGGTCAAAAGTGTTCGTAATCGATACATAGCGGTTCATGTATATTGTTTCTTTTAAATATATAGTTTTTTATATAGAGAATACTAGGTCGGTGCCGAATAAAGCGAAGTTTTTTTTCGACGCTTAGCAGATTTTCGGGCCGAGCAAAATGAACTTCGCTTTATTCGGCACCGACCTAGTATTCGATTTTTCCCATCAATATTCTATTTATCCTACACGTTTTATATTTAATTTGTTTCTTATGCAATCAAACATCAGAATCAGATTAAATTAACTGAATCTAACCTTGCGTAGTAATATTTAAATTGTGTGTGATCTTTTCCGTTTACGCAACTCGAAATAGTCCTTAAGAATTCCACGCAAAAGCAGAGTAACAAGACAAAATATCGCTATATGCCATAATTATATGCCTCGATTCAAATTTAATCAGCATTCCAAATGTTACACACTCAAGAAGAACACAAACGTTTTTGTTTAAATTAAAATTCTAGTTTCACCACTGCAATAAACAAAAGAATGGCTGCTATTTTGAACTTACGACAGGCATGATTCAGCATTTATCCCCGCCGATAATGTAAATTTTAGTCTATACAAACTCTTCTTTTTACACACTTTTACTTACTGGCATAACAAAGTCGAACATCTACTGCTTCTTGTTCTACTCACTTAAGTTATGTAACTACCATGTTTACGTTCGTAAGTTTTGTTTGCTTTTATGGCGAGTTAAAACTTCTGAACACAAAACAACATTGATTTCTTCATCGCCATTTAAAACACGCTTACCTCAATGGCAACTTTAATTCAATCCTAATAAAAATACAGTTACAACGATATGTACTTCCTTTTTTGTTGAAAAGACGATGAACAGTACAAACAAAACCCAAAAAACGTTCGAACTAGTTACTTACCTTTAAATTTTAATTATCCTTTAAAATCCATAAATAATCCATTTAACACAATAATTGACGATTTTGCATTTAGGGTTTTTAATAATTATGTTAGCATAGTTAAATAAAGACCCTTATGCCATCCTATCAGTAGTCTATATCTATTCAAATGTGTTTATGAACTCGATAAACTTTCCACTCCGTGACACGTTACTTCATGTACTGAACTCTAGATTTCTCAAAATTAAACTGTTGTGTTTCGTCACAGAAATTACGTCACACGAGATACGTAATAAATTGCGCAATCAATAATGAAAAATAAAAGTATCGGAAAGCCGGTTTTGAGATAAATTTAAGTGGCAATTCGGCTTTTATGTATAAACGCATATTGATTGGAAAAGGAAACGTTCATTTCGTGTTAAAATCCAAAATAGTAGTTCGCCGCCCGTGACAGCTATATTTCAACACTGCCGAAAATAAACGAAAATATATCCCACAGTGGGTTATTTCGACAATGCACGTCTGAGGATGGGATAAAATAATTTCTTAAAAGATAGATATTCAGTCTGCTTTTAAGTTCCTATTTGGAATCCGAATCGATTTTTAGATGATTTGTTATTGCCGTTTGACCATTTTGTTAGCCTATTTAAAAGCAGTTTTGAGTAGATTTTGTAGTTCATAATAAGTGTATTCGTAACTCGATACCCTTGTTTGACTTAAAATCTCAACGTGATAAAACTGTTGAGATATAATAAACGTCCATTATTCCTGGGTCTTCTACGGAGTCCGTTTAAGTTCGAAGCGGCTTAAATGACTTCTCTTTACAGTCCTGTTGGGCTTGGGCTGAGTCCTGGTTGCCTAGTCTGTATGAACGACCGTTAGTGAGGATACCCTTTCCGACGAATTAAAAGTAGTTTCCGGATTTGCTCTAATTGCTCATGGCTTAGAAGAGCGGGTTCAAGGCCA